>JASDQU010174492.1:21430-33491 GCA_032191745.1 Picea mariana | reverse complement strand
AGGAACAACAGAGATTAAAGGAGAGCATTCATAAGGTATGTCCACCATCCATTTCTCTTAGTTCATTCAATAGTCTAGATCTAGGGAAAGGGTAGTATTCTGTCACGTTTTGTTCCAGATCCAGGTGGATCTGGGGATATTGGTATGTGTCCGCACTCACGAATTTATCCTGAAATAGTTGGGTTAGTTGTGGTGCAAGTAGTGATTGTTGAGAATATGAATTTTGTGGTTGATTCTACTGGAATTGTTGATAAGGAAAAGGTTGGTATGGCTATTGGTAGGGTTGTTGGTATGGCTGTTGGTAGGGTTGTTTTCCATGAGCATATCCTCGCCAAACTTGAGGAGTTTGGATTTGGTTCTGCTGAGGAGGCCAAGCTTTCCAAGGCATGGGTGCATTCCATGAATTTTGAATAGGATATTGAAAATTCTGAGGAAACTGTTGAGAGAATTGAGGAGCAGAATTTTGAGACATACCTGTGAAACGTGGCTGCCAAGGTTTTCTTGGTGCTAAGTAGTAAATATATTCCATTCCTTGTCCTTCTTCCATGTGAGTAGCCTGCAATTCTTTCAACTTTGGACAATCATCAGTTGCATGGTTATCTGTACACAGTCCACAAATCTGAATTTTGTCTAAAGGACAATCTTTCAATGCATGTTTCTTCCTACACTTAGCACAAAAGATGGATAATACTTGATCTTGTTCCTCTTGTTTCTTTTTAGTTTTCAATGTGTCAATTTGTGAACCAAGTGTTCTCATGATATAAGTTTTAAATTTCTCAAACAGATGCCCTAATTTTGATTTAGTAACACCATTTGAAATTGATTTGGTTGCCTTTGTCACAGTATCTCTTTGTCCTTGACCTCTTTTAGCTTTTCCCCTTGAATACTTCTTACATAATTCAACAAATTTTGGGAAAGGTAGGTGAGAAATATCCCCTGTCCCCATTAAATTAAGAGCATCCAAATTTTCATCTAAAATCCCTTTCAAAAAGATAGTACAGATGACATCCAAAGGAAGATTAGATTGCTTAGATTTGTGCACATTATAGAGAAATTTTTCTAAATATTCCTCTAAGATTTCATCTTCACTTTGAGACATTTTAAAGATATCTTCTTTAGGGTATTTGGACTTACAATAGGGCTGATATTGAGCAAGAAATTTCTTTTTCATGTCATCCCAGTATACTATGGTTGTTTCTCCCAACCCCATGAACCATTTCAATGCATATCCTTTCAAAGTTGTAGGAAATAAATGAAGTTTTTGAGCATCATTGGTATATCCATATGTTCGACAAACAATATCAAATTCAAACATGAAAGAATCAGGGTCTTCAGTAGACATACCAAAGAAATTTGGAAGAACAAAAGGAGGAATATTCTTCATTTTTACTTCATCTCCTAAGAGGGTTGGTGTATCAACAATTGGAAATGCAAATGTAGTATGTTCTTCTTTCCCCTCTTCATCATTTCCTCCTCCTCGTGTTTCTTCTCAATGTGATTCTCTGTCCTCTCGTTCTTTCCTTTCTTCATTTCTTTTCCTNTTCTAATTCCCTTTCCATTCTCTCCCTTTCTTGTCTATCAGCTTTTGACATTGCAAAGAAGTTTTCTGTAGTATAATCAGATATTTCTGTTGGAAAAAGAGGTTGTCCTATTTGTTCAAAAATAGGTTGTTTTTCTTCTTTTTGCTTTCCTACAGAAGATGTTTCTGATTGTGTTTGTTTCTTCTTTACCTCATGAGCCAATAGAATTTGTCTTTCTATGAGAGTTAACCTTTGTTTTGAACATTGTTTTTCTTCTAATTCTTCCAAAGTGATTTTTCCAACAGTTGGTGTAATAGATTCGTATTTCTCAGTTGTCGATGTTCCTTCTCCTACAAATGGTTGATTAGTTTTTGGGGGGTTTTGTTTCAAAAATATACCTTTATCATCCCTACGTTTAGACATAAAGAAACATAACTAAAATTAATTATGTTCTGTGTTTTTTTTTTAATTTTTAAAAGAAAAATTTGCCTATGAGTTTTCTAAACTTATATCTAAATGTGCCTCCCCGTAAATGGCGCCAAAATGTTAGTCTCTAACCTACTGATGTAAATTAGAGTGCAATTGATTGTCAATCCGGTGTTTCTAAGACTTAGAGGCACATCCAAAATATATGGATTTAGAGATAACTTTTGTTCTTTCAGTGGAAATAAATCAAAAGCTAATCTAAGTGCTGAGTATGAAAGAAAATTATAATCTTCTTCACATAAGGTGTATTCATAGATCTCTTACCATTAATCAACAATTAGAGTAGAAAAACATTCAACTAGTTTTAAGTATTCAAAACAATGAGCATTCAAACTAAACTAGAAGCTTATAAATGTCTGAAAAGGCTAAACTCTTTTACAAGAGATACATTCTTTGCTTTCCTACATTCATCAGCCAGATAACTTGATCAAATAAAACACAACAGTGTTATCTACAACATAATGTAAACTGAACTAAAGCTCATACCAAAATTTGCTTGAAAAGAATGAAAAAGGAGAAGTGTACTAGCTTGGCAAAGGGGCCCCTCCAGTGCTTCACTTGTACACCTAAGTTGTCTCAGCTAAGAAGGAACTTCCAGCAGCATTCACATAATCATATCATAGACATCATCAAGGAAAAAACACAAAACTGATCTCAAGACTGCCAATTCAAATTTTTCTTCATTAACATCCAGGATCTCCTACTAGTCCATGTCTTGGAGTATTTATACAAGAGTTTTGAAACTGAAAATGCTAAGAAACCTCCTAAATATAATGATCAGATCCATAAAATATGATAGGAAGGTTGAATACCCCTTTAGATCCATAAAATATGAACAAATCTCAAGAAAATCTAAAATTGTCCATGATTTTATGCTAAACCAGGGTATTTTCTATTGAAGTGGCCCTGTTTGACCAGCGTTGACCAGACACTTGGAAAGCTCATATCTTGAAGCTGATAGGTATTCATCCATCCTTGTACATCAAGGATCATGACCCATGTCTCAAATTTCGCCCATCTGTCCTGCAAGTACACGAACCTAGGAGCAATTACGGGATTTAGTCAAATCCTGTAATTTCTGATAAATTTTTAATTTTAATGCCAAAAATTCGAAAATTCAATTCTTAGGCTAAGGAATGATAAATGTACCTTGCATAAGCTATTTTATGGAAAATATGGAATAATATGAAGGAAAAATGGATGTTTTTGGAGGCAAAAGTATAGTTTATGGAGTGGAAGGAAGCATAAAAATGTACTCAACACCCACCTATTCCAACTGGCTCATTTTGACAGTTTTAGTTCAACACGTTCTTCTGTAATTCTTTGTAATTGTGGGTTCTACACTTTCAGGGTTATATGAATCCCTACACAGCTTCCAGGTGGATATTGGTTGCCTCCCACCTAATCCAACTAGATTATTTTGGAATTTTTTATGTCAGTACATATTTCTGTACTTCTAGGGACATTTTGGGGCCCTAAAAAAAGTTTTTTTGGCTTGCCACAGTCAATCTATAGATGGAGTCATAGTTTGATGACATAATGTGTATTTCTCGAAAAGACCTTTCTAATGGGCTATTCTGCGCCTAAAACAGAGGTCGTATGCAAAAGTTACGACCCGTGAAGTAGAGGTACCAACTTACCCATTGAAGCCCACATAAATTTTGGTGTTTCATCTCCTAGGGTTAGGTTTTTTTATGTCTAGGGTTTTGGAATTCATGAGTAATGCTAAAAATTCCTTTGGATCCTCATTGCAATCATTATTCTCAGACGGATTTGTGTAACAGCCACATCTATGAAGGATCAAATACTGTCACTGAGAGGGCGGGGTGAATCAGTGACATAATAATTTTATCAAATTTTTAATTTTGTTAATTATGTATTGCAAAAATGCAAACAAAATTTGAACACAATGTTTTATCATGGAACCCAATTGGTAAAACCACAAACACTTTTCTATTAATTGCAAAATTTTGTTTTACAACTTACAATAGAAGGAAGATGTTTTCTTCCTCTTTAGATCAACACCCATTGATCAGGTTTCACCCACACCCCTATTCACCAAATCCAAATGGTAGGAGGCTACAACCCCCTATTTAGTCAGCTACAACTAACAAGGAAGCTCTTACTCCACTGTAGGATCCAACCTGCCCTAGTACCGCCCAGCCACCCTCTGTTCATAAATCCAAAAATATTATGTATCATGCACTGGATATCATGACTGCTTCTCTGTCTCTTTCTGCATTTGATATTCAATGTCTTTGTTGCAGTCCCACAAATTCCTTCACATATCAACACACTTATAAATTTCTTCAACATAACTCTTCATCAAAACAACATGTTTGTTCATTCAATTTCACAACTTTTCATGAACATCACATCTCTTCATTTAATATTACATAACCCTTGTTTTAAGTAACACGGTCATTAACATGACTTTTCATAACCACACATCTCTTTGATCTACATCTCAAATCTAATGATTGTGTTAATGTGTAATACAAATATTAACAAACATCACAATACTTCCTTAAATCAATACTTTCAAGATCTAAGCATCTAAATTATTATTTTAATACAGGTTATGAATTGTAGTTATCACACCAGGGATTTCATTGAATAATGTGATGTTATCCGAGTCACATTCTTTGTGTTTGCGTTGTGCAGGTATATAACTAGTTTTGGCGAACCTCCATAATTGGTAGTATGCCAAAAACTCCAACAAGAATAATGGTCTCAACTTCCGAATGTTTATTCACAAACATTTGAACTTAGCAATCCTCCAACATTGGCATTATGCCAAAGTTACCGATATACACAACAGTCTCTCTCTCATTGCAAGTTCCGCCAACTAAAAATAACTAACAAGTTTTAAACCCTCGATCACCCATATGACCATCATGCCAACAATGTATTAAAAAAATATTAATCCAACGGACGAGATCATCTCCTCGGTAAATCAATGATTGTTGTCACTTCTTCCAAAAGGTAGGGGGCTTGACAGGTCGTCTCGGGCTCCAAGCTGGTGATCCTCATGTGAAGTCCAAGCTCCTAGAGCCCCCGCCATACCTTTTCACTATGCGTCTAATAGGTATAGTCAGGGTGGTATTTATAAACTCATATGAACCATGCCTCGTTGCCAATGTGGGATAAATACCAATGGAAAAATCAATCACCATCATCGATCATTTGATCGAATGGTTGCTAAGACTCCTCCTCCAACTATTCATTTGTATTTCTCTTTTATTGAAATAGATCCTCTGATCTGCTTGTCAATTCGATTTCAAGCTCTGCAATTGTGTTTTCATTTTTTAACTTCAATTGCATCATCTGCATTCAATATTTGATATTTCTATCGATGTTTAAACTCATTAACAAGTTAACAAACTTGATCGACTTGGTCTCTGGTTTTAGTCATGGCGACTTTGATCATGTAGCAATACATCATCTTGCAACTTGTAGAAGTTTGCATTAACATCAAGGCTTTGTTTCTTTGACAGTCAATTTTTAAGTCATATCCTAGGCAAAGCCAACCCTTGTCTTCGAGGCACATCACAGGGCTTGTAATAACAGAGTGCCTCATAACCATCACAGTCAATAGGTCAACATACATCACTACTTATGTCATTTTACATGCCCAATGCACATTTCTTATTTGTCAATGCCATCCATAAGCTTTGTCATCATATTTCTTAATCAATGGCTCTGTCAACATAGACATGTCATCATAGGCAACATAATATCAACATGTTCTTCTATGTTTTAGATGTTCAAATTTAAATATATGTAACACTGTCAATGTCATAACAATCACCATAATGTCAACACATTTGAAATGTATGCAACATTAATATCCCTATTCCAGTCATGATTATGTAGTAGATTCAATACTGTCAATGCCAATGCCATCAATGCTATTATCATCATCATAGATCTATTGTCAATGTCAATGCCATCAATTCTATTATCATCATCACAGTAACACTGTCAATGTCATCACAGTCACCATAATGTCAACAGATCTGAAATGTATGCAACATTAGTATCCCTATTCCACTCATGATTATGCAGTAGAGTCAATAATGTCAATGTCAATGCCATCAATGTTATTATCATCATCACATATCTATTTTCAATTCCAATGCCATCAATGTTATTATCATCATCATAGATCTATTTTCAATGCCAATGCCATCGATGCCAACTTGTATTTCCATATTGCCAATAATCTCCCCCTTTGGCATTGATGGAAATACTATTTTCATTTCTCCCCCTTTGACATCAAGGGAAAAGGGTTGAATGACTCCCCTTGAATTTGATCACTGCTCCCCTTGAATTGATTCCAATTGATGCATTATTTTCTTGAGAGATTAGATTGGAAGATAAACTACTCCTAATCTTTGCCTAAGATATTCAAATACATCTCTGCTTAAGGGTTTAGTGGAAATATCTGCAACATGTTCTTGTGTTGGGACATATTCCAATTTAATGTTCTTATTTTCAGCCTGATCTCTTAGATAGTGGTATTTTATTGGAATGTGTTTTGCTTTGGAGTGTTGGACTCGTTTCTTGGAGAGGCTTATAGCACTCGTATTATCACAGTAGATAGTAGTGGGTTCTTCAAGCATTACTTTGATGTATTGTAAGGTTTGTTTCATCCATTCCACTTGTGTGCAACATTTTGTTTATGCAGTATACTCAGATTCAATGGTAGACAGAGAAACTGAGGACTATTTCTTGCTTTTCCAAGCTACCAATGGTTCTCCCAAGAAAAATTCTCCTCCACTTGTACTTTTTATGTCATCTACACAACCTGCCCAATCTACATCTGAATAGGTCATTAAAGAGAATTAATTCTTGCTAGGGTACCACAAACCAAGATCTATGGCTCCTTTTAAATACCTAAAGATTCTTTTCACATCTTGAACATGGCTCTCTTTTGGTGCAACTTGGAATCTAGCCACCATTTCAACAACTTGCTTGACATCAGGTCTGGAAGTTGTTACATAGAGTAAACTCCCAATCATTGATCTATAGTGTTTTGGATCTACAACCTTGGACTCATCTTCCTTGCTTAGTTTGCATCCTACTTTCATAGGTGTACAAACAAGTTTGAAATCCTCTAACTGGAATTTATTAATCATATATTTAACATACTTGGACTAATGGATAAATATTCCCCTTTTGGACTATACTATTTGTAATCCTAGAAATAAATTTAGTTCACCAAGCAAGGAAATTTTGAATTCTTGATGCATCCTCCTAGCAAAGTCCTTACTCATTTTTTCATCATCACTCCCAAATGTAATATCATCAACATATACTTCCACAATAATCATGCTATCACCAACAATTTTACAATAAAGATTACTATCTGTTGATCTTCTTTTGAGGCCTTGTACTTGTAAATAATAATATAGCCTTTCATACCATGCTATGGGTGCTTGTTTTATCCCATAGAGTGCTTTCTTTAGTTTACAAACATAGTCTCCTTTGTCAGTTAATTGAAATCCTTCTAGTTGCTCAATATAGACTTCCTCTTCTAAGTTTCCATTGAGAAATGTTGACTTGACATCCATCTGGTATACTTTCAATTTTTTGTAGCTAGCAAAAGCTAAGAGCATCCTAATTGACTCTAATCTGGCCGCAGGTGCAAAGGTTTCTTCAAAGTCTACCCCTTCAACATGAGCATACCATTTACATGCCAATATGGATTTGTTCATGATTACTTGCCCATTTTCATTCACTTTGTTTTTAAACACCCATTTAGTTCCATTGACATTCTTACTTTTTGGTCTTGGAACCAATTCCCAAGTTTGATTTTTTTCAATCTAGTCCAATTCTTCATTCATAACATTGACCCAATTCTCATCTTTGCATGCCTATTTGATTGAGTTGGGCTCAATATGTGACAAAAACTATGTTCATGTTTGATACAACAATTATCTTCTTGTTTGCACTCCATTGCTTTTATTTCCAATAATCAGGTCTTCGGGATGATTCTTTTGAGTTATTCTTGAGGGTGTCTTTGTGTCTCTTCTTGGGGATTCTTCTCTTATCTCTTCTTCTTGAATATCTTCCTCTTCTTCTCTGGTATCCATTTCATCCTCTTGTATATCTTCCTTTTCTTCTTTATTCTCTTCTTCTTCTTCAACTTGTGTACCAACTGACTCATCATAATCTCATATTCATTGTCAAGTATGGTCTCTTGATGTTTGATCTTCATTGTTTTTAAATCATCCACCTTAACATCTACACTCTCAACAATCTTATGTAATATAATATTATATCATCTGTATGATTTCTTGGTAGAAGCATATCCAAGAAAGATACTTTCATCAGATCTAGCCTCAAATTTTTCGAGATTCTCATCAAGCCTTTTGATGTAACACTTACTTCCAAAGACCTTCAAGTATTTTACCGAACGAGCTCCCCCAAACCATAGTTCATAAGGAGTATTATTACTATTAATACTGAGTGTACCTTTGTTTAAAATGTATACTTTTGTTCCTACAACTTCCCCCCAATATCCATCAGATAATCTTGCTTCATTGAGCATAGTCCTTGTAGCCTCATGGATTGTTATATTCCTCCTCTCAACAATCCCATTTTGATAAGGCGTTCTCGCAGTAGAGAATTGTCTCTTAATTCTATGAGTTTCACAGAAGAGGTCAAACTCTTTTGAGGTGAACTCACCACCATTTTCTGATCTAAGACATTTGATTTTTGTCTCTGTTTCATTTTCAACAAAGGTTTTAAAAGCTTTGAATTTGTTAAATGCTCCTGATTTTTCCTTGAGAAAACATACCCAAGCCATTCTGGTAAAATAATCAATGACAGCATAAAGTAGGACTCTCCTTGCAAACTTTTGGTCCTTGTAGGTCCATAGAGGTCAGTGTGAACAAGATTTAAAGGTTTCAAGGTTGAGTATTCTTTTTTTTTTAACCTTATTCTAGTTTGCTTCCCTAGTTGACAATGTCTACACATAGGATTTGATGGTTTTGTGATCTTTGGCAAGTTTCTTACTTCCCCCAGATTGTCAACTTTCACTAAATTGTCAAAGTTAATGTGACCCAACCTTCTATTCCATAGACAACTTTCATCCACCAAATTTATTTGACACTCTTCATTCAATTTTGTATTTAGTATATATACATTCTCAAGAGTTCTAGGAGCAGTACCAACCAATTTTCTTGAGTCCTTTCTTATAATCTCACATTTCTAGGAATCAAAGATGCAAATGTGCCCATGATCACAGGTTTGTTTGACACTTAATATGTTGGATTACTGAGAGGGGGGGTGAATCAGTAATGTAGAAATTTAATCCTTTTTCACCATAAAATGCAAGTGTTATATCAATGTAGCATTATCATCCAGTAGTTGCAGAGTAAATAAACAATGAACAAATGAAAAATCACACACATACATAGTACACCAGTGTTTTATGTGGAAACCCAAAGAGGAAGAAAACCACTTAATTCTTTTTCTCATATGTCTTTAAGAATTACATTCATTGGAAGCACCAACTTCCTTTTTTTTCCATTTGCAACTGGAAGGAGGCTCTAACCCCCTAGTTTCTCAGGATACAACCTAAGAGAATATCCAATTCCCAAATTCTTTGGCTACAACCAGAAGGAGGCTACAACCCCCTATGTTCTTCAGCTACAACAGGAAGGTAGCTATAACCACCTATCCTTGCCCTGTCCAAATGCCCTGGCGTATAAGTAGAATGATGGAACCACTATCACACTATAACTGTGAGATATACTGTTGTAAACCTATACCAATCAACCTGCACCAAATAACCTGAACCATGTATCAACCATGCATCAACCTGTACCTCAACCTGTAATCAACCTGTACCATAAACAAGTGCATCAACTATGCACCAACATGTACCAAACAACTTGTAATCAACCTGTACCATAAACAAGTGCATCAACCATGCACTAACCTATACCTCAACCTGTACCATCAACGAGTGCATCAACCATGCACCAAACTTGTACGAATAACTTGTCACGACAACCTATCCAATCAACCTATCAAAACAACCTGTCTCATAAATATTATCAACCAAATTAGATCTACTCATCAAGATCAATCACCAAGACAGCTCTCAAAGATGTGCATTGTTACACATCAAAATTACTCACTTCAATAGTTTCACAAGTGTCGTCATTACCAGTGTTGTAAGTGTTGCATCTTGTCTACAAGTGTCGCATATTGACCACAAGTGTTGCAAGTGTCAAAAACATCATACTGACATATTTCCTGTGTCTTTCCTCTAACGACATTATAAAGACACTTAAGACACCTCAAAGACTAGTTTTGAAGAAGAGAAATCAGTTGACAGGGAGTACAAACCTTTTGCCACTGAAAGAACCACTAAAAAATGGATTTTGGAGAGGAGCTCTCCCCTACCCACTATCAGGGAGTTTTGGTGCTCCCTGAGCCTATTTGGGGGAGTGTTTGAGCGCTATTTTCACCCTTTTGGGGGAGTGCTACCCTTTTCTGAGCAATTTTTGGGTTTGTTGAGACAAATCAGGGAAGAATCCCTCAATTCCTGAAGGTGGTTGGATTCGAATAGATGGTTAATGTATGATCTTAGGGAAGATCCTCAACTGAAGGAGAGGAATCCTCAACTTATCCCAAAGATCTCTCAAGTGGTTGGACCTCTCCAAGGTTATATAAGGAGGCCTTCTCATGGTGAAAGGGGAACAAGAGACTAGAAATTGATACCAAACTTATGATCCTATAAGTGGTATGGACATGAAAAAGATTTGAGGTATGAAACCTATGATCTCATAGGAAACATACAAAAGAAAATGGAGATTGAGAATTACATCAAACTTATGATCTCATGAGTGATATGTCATCAAAGCAATCAGTGTAGATTACTTGAGCAAAGGGGTTGGACAAGGAGAACTGGAAGAAGCTGTTGCACCTTGATCAAAGGATTGTAAGTACTTTTACTTGTTCTCATTAATAATCAATGCTTGGCCTGTTTCTTTCAAACTTATTCTTCTTCCATATGAGTTTGTCTACAGTAGATGGATCTATATTTGAGCTAATCTCAGTAGAGTAGGAATTCCATTGTATCTTTGTTTGTTCTATAGGACCTATCAGGGAGCTCAGGATCAAAGCTCAGCCTGGACTTTGCAAGGACAAGCGTCGTTGATAAGGTACATATATTTCTTCTTCTCCTTCGTATATTAGCTTGATTAGATCTAAAAGGATGTCAGTTTCCATGTTAAGCACTTTTTTGTCTTGGCCTTAGGAGTCTAGAGACCAAGAGGGAATCCGCTTGTCCGTAGGAGGATTCACCTACAACATAAATTGGTGACTCCACTAGGGATTTTGCTTCTAATTGTTTAATCCGCTTGTGAGGTTTTCTTCTGATTGTTTAATCCTGAAGTCTGATTGACATTTAGAAGTTTTACATCTGATTATCATTCGCATATAAGAAAAAGGACATATTTTAGTGACTGGTTGGATATTAAAAGGCATTTCTAAAATTTTTAGCATTGCATTGGATTTGATTGAGAAACAATTGTATGAGGACATTGCATCTTAGTGTTTGATAGTGAAAACAAATTTTTCTCTTTCCCTTAAATAGCCATTCATCAAAAGACAAGACTGTTTATCATTTTCTTGTGCATTTTTGGGAATTGAGTCATCATACCATTAGTTTCATTGTCATACACCCTTTGAGTAAAGAACAGCTGCAAAATGAATGCTAATTAAAAATTATCTAGAACATTTTGTTTTTAGGATATTCCACCAATATTAGACTAGGATTAGCACTTTGGATTAGGCTGTGAGTACAACTCTCCAAACTTTTCAAAACAAACATTAGCATCTTGCGATAGGGAGAGCAAATCCAATTGTCATATAGGCTTTCTGGGATCCCCCTCTCACACAGGGGTTACGCACATGGTCGCATTCAAGAGAATTACAAAGATTATCCATTTGTGGTTCAACTGTTTGTAGTGGTCAGATCGTATATTGGGGTCACTTGAGGGTATACCCATGATTATGTGTGGGAGCCTCTCGAG
>JASDQU010174489.1:2985-14385 GCA_032191745.1 Picea mariana | reverse complement strand
ATAATATGCATCCATTGAGGATTATATTATACCACACCTCAGACCTGAGAAAAACCCAACTATGATGAATGAATCAAGCTTGGATCTCCACTTACACGACATGGAACATGGAGTGGATCACACTTTCATCCTCAGCTGAAGAAACTCCGACAAATCTGGTGAATCTTACGCACTCACCACTGGTTGGATTGATTTTTTGAGGCAGAGAGGACTATGGCACAAAGACGTCGTAAATTTTTGGTGGGACGAGATCCGTGGTTGATTCTGTATCACCTCCAGGCACCACTTAGAGATATCGTGAAGGTCATATACAGTGTCATTGGAATCTCGACTGAACAATGTATGCCCAATTGCTACAATAGTTGAAGATTACAGAAACAAACAATACTTCTGAAATGCTCAGAAATAAACCAATCGATTGCTTGGGTTTTAAGTTATCCTCTTGGATACTGCAATTCCATGGTCGAATCCTGCACATGAATATGTTACATCCTTTCTTTATGTGATGTTTCTGACTAGGGAATATCTTATGTGGCAAGTGTTATACACCGTCTCATGGCCTTTGAACCCAGACATTTCAAAATTTCAATTCGTTCAAATAAAGGGCGCACTAGTTTAAATTTTGAATTTTGAAATTTCAATTACAGAATGATGGCACGATGGTGGTTGTTGGACATTTATGAGAGGTTTGAGCATGTGATTGTGGCCATTAATCCAATGTATCCTAACTCGCCGGATCAACTGGGTGGATATCTGGTCATTGGTATCATATGTTGATGGATGGAGATGCATGCATGGTACACACTGATAGTTTTTGCACGATTGGACCATGTAACGACCCACTAATGATTGTGGTGCTGCATAGTGTATAGTGCTTATCGTGATCTGATGGTTGTGAGTAATCCATGTGCAGGTAAGGACAGTGTCGGAAGCCCATGTGAGCGCTCTGCAAGAAGTTGTACATGATGTAAGTACTCAATGCTTGTTCTTAATTTATGGTGAAATAAATTTCATTGAAGATTTATTATTTAACTTTCTATGTAAAAAGATGACAACGAATTAATTAATTTAATTTTTAAGTAAAATTTATTTTATTAGATTTTAAGTTAAAAAACATTTGATATATATATAGTTAACTAGTAATCAATTTATTATATTTTATAGGGTTATGAGTTTAAGTTTTATTTTATTAAATTTTAAATTAATAAAAAAATATTATGTATATATATAATATTAATCAATTTATTGTATTTTGGAGGGTTATGAAAAAAATGCAAGACCTATCCAACTCTTAAATGGAAGAATTGTTCAGCTATATGATCATCATTCTCTATACACTCAAGCATAATAATCTGTATGCTTGAGTTTGATAAACGTTGTAATCTTGATCATTATGCTTGAGTTTGATAAATGTTGTAACCTCTATAAGAATAAAATAGTATCAAACATTTTCTTAGATTAACAAAGTGTCATATTAAGAATAAGAATAAGAATAGTATTAAATTAAGAAAACAAGTAGTATTAAATATTTTCTTACATTAGTAAAGTGTAGTTCCTCATATTAGGGCATATACTTTATCTCTATTATTATGGGATTCATGGAATTTGAAGATAATATATGTGTATTTACTTTAATTTAATAAATTTAATAGCCTAAAGTGATAATGCAATTTGATTTATAACGAACTATGTTTTATGTTGAGTTTTATGAATTGATTAGGTTGTTGGTGATTTGAATTTTGCATATAGGATAATTATGGTTTGTGTGCTTGATATTTGTGTAAGGATGTTGTTTAATTTATAAATATGTGGATTATAATATTATATGTTGTAATATAGTGTTTTGATTCATTTATGTATTGTTATGTTTGTGATTTTAGTGAAATTGTTATTGATATTTAGTGTAGATACATGTTGAGTTACTGATACATGTATGTTAAGAAAAGATTTTTGGTTTGAGTTTAATGATGGTAATGAAAGTAAAAATGTTAGTATATTATGTTTTGATTATTGTTATGTTGTATCTAATATGATGCTTTAATGTTTTTGCATGGAAAGTTTCCTTGTTGAGATACTCCTTGAGGGTATAATGACGGGTTGAAGGGTCTATTAGAGTAATGATATTGTAGGTCATTCAATGTAAGATCTATTAGGTCCATTATATTTATTATTATTAAGTAAAACTCATTATGGTAATTAATATTGAATAAATGTAATGAGGTCTTATTAAATAAAGCCTACTGAAGTCTACTAGATAGTTAGCAGGGTTTTATGATTACAATTTTCTTGTTATCTATAAGTAAGGATGGTTTCCTCCCTATGGGGTGAGTGAAAAGGTATTGTACTTGAAGCTTAGCTCATTGAGAGGTCACTCAACCTTAAGAGATAAATGAACATCAGTGGATTCCTTCCATATAAGGATTATTATAAGGTGTTGGCCTTCCTTGAGGATATTTTTGTATAATCAAGTAAAGGGGATCTTCTATTTGATTTTAGAATATCTTTTATGTGATAGCATTTTCAAATGTAAGGTACTTAACACATCGTATTACAACTCTTTTTTGGGCCCAAAAAATATTTTTTTTTTTTATTTTGCACGCTTTCAAAGGAAAAAAGAGGGCTACAACATCTAGGCTAATTCTTCTATTTTTATGAGTAGAATTTGAAGAGACCAATTGATGATATGAGTTTCTCATTAAAAAAACGCAAGCTAAAACAAAGTTTCAAATTGGATTTCCTAGAGTGGATATATCATTCATTTAAAATCAACAATTTTATGGTTTTTTGTGAGAGTCATATGGATTGTAGAGTAGATATTTTGTGACAGTGTTAAGATTTCCTCCTAAACAAGTTCTTGTAGATGCAAAGTGGTCATGGGATTTCATAATTGTGATTATAATATAAATTTGGATAAATATTAAGGGAGTTTTGGTTATTTCAAAATTTTCATCTCAAAACCCTAGTTCTCATACTTGCAATAGCTTATGGCTTCTTACATGGATATATTATCCCATGTTATTAGCTTGTGACTTGATATATTACCTGTTGTCATTGAGGAGTAGCTTATGACTTGATATATTATCCGTTTTCATTGAGGAGTATCTTATGGCTTCTCACATGTATGTGTTAGCCCCTTATCATGTTCTTCATGAAATATCCCCACCATTTTTTCTTTTGTACTCCTTTCTAGACCTTGTCGTGATGCTTCTCCACTTTTTTAGCATCCAYTARRAATATTTAATATACAAATTGTTCACCAAGTGTTTTTGAACTTGGGCTTTGATACCATATGATTTGTAAATGATATGGCTATGGATTTTCCATATTGCCAACATAGATCCTTCTCTGCGAAATTAAGATTGTATCTCTCTATGAGTCACTGCCAAACTAACATCTAGTGTCTTCAATATGAATTCATTTCTATGAATGACTAACTTTGTTCAAATTTGGTTTCAATGATTGGTTTGTTTGCTTGTAATGCCAAGATGTCAACTATGAAAACAATTGTGCTTCAACTCTATCATGCTAGAAAAATACCATACTCTATTATTTAAATGTACAATCCCAAGAGTCTAATTGTATGAAGTCATTGAATAATTCTCTATGTCTCTCTCTCTATATAATGTTCACACTCAAATTAACACAAACATGTTATTACAATATACATGAACAATGTAAGACCATGAATAAAACCACTACTTGACATCATTCCTCACCATAGCCAATACAATCTACATATTTCTATGTTTGTATGGGGACAACTTGGATAATTCCTTGTTATGCACTTTGATTAATAATGTTTGAAATAGTTCAAAAAAGGGTTGTAGCTACTGCCACACATGTAGTGAGTGTGAGGCAATATTGTTGTAACATACCCAATCACCTGATTATATCCATTGAGGTGAGGAGGTACTCCATAAACCATTCAAATTACTTTGGTATTATGTTGTCACATAACCAATTATCCAAATTAAACTAGTATTAGAATTATGAGATATTATTGACAAACAAATATCAATTAGAAATGTAAATTCCATTGCCGATAATTTATTCATCCATTATAACTATGAAGGAATTTAACCATCTAAACACATACATCTTAATATCTTATTTACTCATGGAATAATAACAATTGATATATGCACAATTGCAACAACATGCATATACAATCCATTCAAATACATTGATTACATTTTCTTCATGGTTGTGGCCTACACACGGCCATTTCCTAACACACATCCATTTCTAAACAATTGATCTAGCTAAACCTTAATTTATACAATAGGGAAATAAACATGTCATCTACATCACAACAATCATTGTAACAATCTTTAAAGAATATGCATATAAGGATCTATCATACAACCCATAATTCTTCTTGGAACAGCTAAGTTGGGAGGCCTCATAGGTCCTTGTAATAAGCCATCATACATTATACTCTAAACATTAGTATAATGAATATATGAATATGTGTAATAAAGTACAAAGAAAGTCTAAGGAAGGATTAGTTGGAGCTGTGGGTAGGCTCCAACCATCTCTATTGTACTAATAAATATATGAATATGTGTAATAAAGTGCAAATAAATCCTAAGAAAGGATTAGTTGGAGCGAGTACAACAGCTCCAGCCATCTCTATTGTCCAAATATCCTTTCCACAAATCTCTCTCTTTGGTGAGTACACATGTGTCCCTATTATTGTTCCTATAATGTAGCTCTCTTTTTGAATACTTGTAGTTATTCCCTGGACTAAAACACTTAGGTTTCGTTGCTATGTGACCTCGACGATCGATATTGGATGGAAGATTTGATTGAGATGCTCATGCAATTGTTGTTTGAAATGCTAGTGGAAATAAAGAAGTTTGTGATCAAGACGATCTTGGAGCGGCCTTTTTCCTGGTGGGTGAGAGCTGCACGGAAGAAGCCTGCATATAAGAATAAGAAAACACAAAATTAAATAAAAGTACATCTTTAGATAATAACAGAATTAGAAAGTTACTACTAAAGACGCTTAAGAAAGATTTGGAATGGCATCTTTAGCGTCTCCTTTGGTCATAGAAGTATAGTATATGTAAATTCTAGAAATTGTGTTAAACTTGAAATATGATCTAATATTGAAGGATTTATTGTTGGAGGAGATTCATTAAATACTTAAGGATTATTTAAATGATCATGACTACATGCTAAAACTTGCAAAAGAATAAGAAGTTATGTAAGCCTGCATATATCAAAATTGTAAAACAAGAACAGAATTTGCAAGTCGAGTTGAGTTGATGTTAAAGATTAGTCATCCATCACGCTCATCCAATTCATCAAATTGACCTCGCTGCAAGGCCGAAAGAAGGATTTGAATTTGCAAACAGATAGTTCCAGGTAGCTTCATACAACTGATCCAGGGGTCGGAAGCTAGGGGAGCAATTGGATCTTGTTTTTTCCACTAATTCTCGGATCTTATTCTTTGCTTCAGATGGCAATAATATTCATATATATGATGTCGATAACAATAGAATTATTTGTGCTATGTATGACATGCAAGTTCATATTTAATTAGATACATGTCTTGTTGGTTCGATGGGCATACTGTTAGAGATAATGCTTACAACTATTGTAAATGTGAGTTTCTAGGTTAACTATGACTGTTGTAACTGTGAGTTTCTAGGTTTACTATTTTTAGTTAATCAGATCCACTTTATTAGGATCTAGATTGATAGGAGTGAGTGATATGCATGCTATATATGTAACCTCCATTTGTCTATTAAGTAATACAAACTATTCTTTGTGTGTGAATCTTGTGCAATAGCTTCCCTCTTTATTTCTAAGTTGGTATCAGAGCTTGGCTGGGCTTAATCCCTCACGGGAATGCCCGGGAAGATAAAATAGTTTGGGAGATGATTCTCTGTACATAAGTAGCATGTTGAATTTCTTAATTTTTTCTGTGTGTGATTAATTAGTGTTTCCTGTGTATCTTGTAAGAGAACCACTGCCAAATTTGAAGCAAATCAAGCTGAGGCAAGGTGCATTTCTGAAAAATTGAATCAGTTCTGCTATTTCTCGAGTTGCAGGATACCCCTTTGATGTCAACGCATTGCAGAGCCATCCCTTCTTAAATGTTTCTTGTAAGTGTGTCGTCGATCTGGAGCCAGCGTGGAAGAGTAGTTGCCTGTAACTGCTTTTATTTAGCAGAGATCGTATCCATGGAAATAAAGCCTAGATCTGAGAATCAAAGAGACGTGAACTGTGATCTGTTGACTGTGAATTTTGCAGAAGGAGAGCCTCATCGCCTAGTATCCACCTGATCACGTGTTTCCTGCTAGATTAAATACTCTATATAGAAGGATTTGTTGTGATCCGCAGTTATCCAAGAAAGAAGAAATATTGCCAATCGGTGGAGATGCCATGGTACTGAAGAAGATTTGTGTGGAAGAAGTATAATTCCCATGGAAGCGCTGATGAATGAGCCACCATTTGTTGTTGCTGTGTTCGTCCATCCAACCTAGTCGATCCATGTGGTGAATCTGGTTCCCCAAAAAAACCGCATGCTAATTTGTTGGACAAAATAGATCACTGGTGATCTAATTTAAGTCGGGCATCATAGCAATGGTCAGATAAAGCTAGATGTTGAGCTGTGTTTGAATTTGTGTTAAAAATATCGTGTAATTTATGTAATAGCATTATTTTGTGTGTTTTTTTTATATTATGAAGAACTAATTAGGGAATAGAGTAGCATCTTTTAAAGCTACTGGTTCTTGGTGCACTTCGGTGCTATAGGAATACATGACTGTTTTAAATATGTCTACAAGTCCATTCAAAGCTAGAGATTATTGTTGTACTTCGGTCCTTCATAGTCAATACTTACAGGTTATCATTGTGCTGGTGAGTTTGTGTAAAGGTCACTTTGTAAGATCGATTACTGAATGTTTCAGTATCGAGACTATTCTTCGGGGTAGTTTAGAATCGTCGATCCTATAGACATTTCAAACATGGTCAGAAGCGGTTGTATTTGTGTTGTATGAAGTGGTAGCTTGAAGATGATGGAGAGAAAGAGCGTGTCTATGAAGTTCAGAGATGGGTGTAACTGCGTATGAGGACCAGTGAGACAGACATGACAAAATTTGTGTTGTAACCTTTTGTTATGTTTTGTAATTTGTGATTATGATATTTGTAATGTAAGCATTAAGGGAGGGTGTTAAAGATAATGCTTACAACTATTGTAACTGTGAGTTTCTAGGTTAACTATGACTGTTGTAACTGTGAGTTTCTAGGTTTACTATTTTTAGCTAATCAAATCCACTTTGTTAGGATCTAGATTGCTAGGAGTGAGTGATCTGCATGCTATATATGTAACCTCCATTTGTCTATTAAGTAATACAAACTATTCTTTGTGTGTGAATCTTGTGCAATGGCTTCCCTCTCGATTTCTAAGTCATACTAATCTTACTTGATGATCAACAGACAAATCACAACTTGCGAAGACCATATCTTAAAGCACCGAATCAACTGGTGAAAACCATTTCTGAAAGTGTCGACTCAACTATTGAATACCATAATGAGCAAGCAAGGGATTCGAGTCTGTACTTCAAAAAAGTTTAGCATCCTATATTATTATTGCCACAACCATCCCACTCACAACCATCCTATAACATCCTATATTATTATTACCACAACCATCCCACTCACCAGCCTCTCTCCCCCCCTTATGACTGCACAATAAAAGTAGTGTGATCCATTTCACTTCTAAACATTCCCTCAGGCTATCGTAGTTCCCTTCAATGCTCCATATAGGTTGGCTAGGAAAATATATACTAATGAAGAACAAGGAAAATTTTGTTGTAAATTAATTCGTCTTAATCTCAGTAATTACCCATGAACACAATCTTGGGTTCCACATAATTTCATCACTAAAAACTCTAGAAACACTATATGGTATCTTAATGCACACTCAACACCAACACCTACCTTGGCATATCTAACATACAAAAAATGATAGAATTAATTTCCTAATTTTCCCCTCCAAAGGTGGAACGAATGCCTTCCTCGAGGATTGCATGTATGTTCAAATTGCATGGGAAACACGTTCATAGGAAATCTTGGGAGAGATACACATGGAAACGACACATTATTTAATATTATTTCATATGGATTCCCCCTATTTCCTCTATCAGTAGTTTATTGTCCCCATGGTGCTCCTAACGAATTATAATCCCAAATGTACTTTATTATTAATTTTATTATTATTTTATATAAATTCCAAAGTAATCAAATGTAAACCACTTACCCACTTACCACATACTTCTTATGTTCATTCCTATAGAGGGTATTACAATTGTGATAATACATAGAGATTAAATAAATCCAAAATGATTAGTTGGCTATTAGCTTATCACTTCGATAGAGCATTTACATTGGTAATTATAACTATGGGGAACAACCAACGATCTCATTAAGGAGAATGAGTTGTACATAATTGCCAACACACAAGCTTGAGGGACAAATTGGTCGATGCATTTTGGTAAATCACAAAGATGGCTATAGGAGGAAACTATTCATTGTATATATAGTGGATAATGTAATTCAATGTTGTTGAATATGATTTACACGTCACACAACAATCAATTGAAACCAATGATCAAGTAAATTGGAGATTGTGTTGTGCATACCAATCAACAATGCAATGAAAACAATTTAATGATGTGGGTGTTGGGATTAATAACCACTAGAGAAAAACAAGCAGATATATCACAAGACGATTAAACACAATAGGAACAAAGATTATCCTAGAGAATACTCGAAGGAAAATTTCCAACATCAAATGGCTATGCACAAATTTTATTTATCAACAATTACAGGGTTACAATGGTGCTTTGCCTCTCTACATAAATATAGATTGCATTCACATGGATTTATTCAACATTCCCTATCTTCTCTACCAAAGGACCCATTCTCAATCAATGTTCTTCGGTGTATCCCTGTATCTTCAACGCTTCATCTATTATGCTCTTCTTCTCACTTTTGTCTTTTGTTGGAAGTGTTTCAACTAGAATTCTTTTGATTTTCTCTTTTCTTTTCATTTTTTTTTACTGATTAAAATGACATTGTTCCCCTTTGTAGTGGTCACTGGTATAACATAAGGTTAATGGTGTTAAGATTTCAAACTATAGTTGCACAAATATGTGATTGAATGTTAAATTATATTAAAAAAACAATCTAATCAACTTTTATAAAATGCATAAGATTGTACAATTTTATTAAACAAGAACCTTACATTTTTTTATTTTAAACTATCTAAATATTTATATTTAATTAAATACCTATGTACTATCTCTTAACTAAACACCAACATTATTAATTTAAACTTACACCCACCCTTGTGTTATCTTAATACAACATTATTAATTTAAACTTACACCCATTCTTGTTGTTATATTTCAAACTTACACTCACCCTTGTGTTATTAGTCCATGCCATCGGACTATAGCAATGAGTTTTCTTTTGATGTGACATTAATTTGCCTTTTACCATAAATTTGTGTATGCAATGTAATGTTTAACATAGGAAAACAAATATATATTTTTTGAAATAATAAAAATATTTGTGTTTCTCATTTCTAATTGGTTGATAGAGTTGAAGTGTTATTGCTACCTTCAAGTTTTTCAATATGTAGAATTAATTACATAATCAATGAATTTCACCAATCACCACATCTAAATATAAAAAGTTGTGCTATGTATTTTTTATTATGCATTATTATATTTATATTATATGTATTATCAAATATATTATTTATTATTATATTTCTATTATATTTATAATATATTTATTATATTTATATTATATTTATGAATATTATAGTTCCATTCAATTTATTGTTCATTATATATTTTTAATAACAAACAATCCTCAATTATTATTTTTTGACAAAAAATATTCATTACTTATGTATTTAGTTATATTAAGTTTTATTGTTCAAGAATATATAACACCATTATATTATAGTAAATATTATTTTATTTTATATTTTTACATTACTAAATTCTAGATAATAAATAAAATATAAAATATAAATAAAAAACATGTTTAAAATATATGAGACATTTTAGTCTAAATTCCAATGTAAAATAATAACTAATCCGAGTTGGATAAGACTAAATAAAGAAGCCAATAAATAAAAAATATTTTATTTCATATTTTTATAATATAAAATAATAACTAATATTTTATTTTATAATTTTACAATGTAAAATAATAACTAATCCTGAGTTGGATAAGATTAAATAAAGAAACCAATAAATAAAAAAATATTTTATTTTATATTTTTACATTACTAAATTCAAAATAATAAAGAAAATATAAATAAAAAACATGTTCAAAATATATGAGACATTTTAGTCTAAATTTCAATGTAAAATAATAACTAATCCTGAGTTGGATAAGACTAAATAAAGAAAAAAAATTATCTTTAATTTACAATGATGATGATGATGATTAACATCTACTAAGATCTAATTGGTCCATCGGACCTTAAGAGGGAAGTGATTACTTGTGATTCTTTGGAATTTTGTTTCTATGCTCGAAAAGCATTAAGAGAAGCTTTTGGTAAATCACAAAGATGGCTATAGGAGGAAACTATTCATTGTATATATAGTGGATAATGTAATTCAATGTTGTTGCATATGATTTACACATCACACAACAATCAATTGAAACCAATGATCAAGTAAATTGGAGATTGTGTTGTGCATACCAATCAACAATGCAATGAAATCAATTTAATGATGTGGGTGTTGGGATTAATAACCACTAGAGAAAAACAAGCAGATATAAAAGAATAATCACAAGACGATTAAACACAATAGGAACAAAGATTATCCTAGAGAATACTCGAAGGAAAATTTCCAACATCAAATGACTATGCACAACTTTTATTTATCAACAATTACAGGGTTACAATGGTGTTTTGGCTCTCTACATAAATATAGATTGCATTCACAGGGATTTACTCAACATTCCCTATCTTCTCTACCAAAGGACCCATTCTCAATCAATGTTCTTCGATGTATCCTTGTATCTTCAACGCTTCATCTATTATGCTCTTCTTCTCACTTTTGTCTTTTGTTGGAAGTGTTTCAATTAGAATTCCTTTGATTTTCTCTTTTCTTTTCATTTTTTTTAGTGATTAAAATGACACCGTTCCCCTTTGTAGTGGTCACTGGTATAACATAAGATTAATTGTGTTAAGCTTTCAAACTATAGTTGCACAAATATGTGATTGAATGTTAAATTATATTAAAAAAACAATCTAATCAACTTTTATAAAATGCATAAGATTGTACAATTTTATTAAACAAGAACCTTACATTTTTTTATTTTAAACTATCTAAATATTTATATTTAATTAAATACCTA
>JASDQU010174484.1:0-20802 GCA_032191745.1 Picea mariana | reverse complement strand
AAAATAAATACAAATTAAAAAATAAAACATTAATAAAAACATATATTAAATAAAACAATAAACAAAACATATAAAAAATAAACAATAAATACATATATTAAAAAACAAAAAGTAAAAAACAAACAATGTAAAAAAAAAGAAAAAAACCCAAAATAAAACATATCCTAAGTTCTACCCACACTTCCAGTGCATATCGTACCCCCCCCCTCACATCCCATCAATACCACGAGGTCCGATAAGTGGTATTGGGAGGGACACTTGTCACCTCCAGGTGAAATCAGACCCCCCCTCTCCCAATACCACTTACCACCTTAGGGGGGGTCCGACATACCACTTACCTCTCCAAAACTACCCTCCTCAAAAACTCAAAACCGCCATTTTTGCCAGTTTGACCAGTTTTTTTTCAGGAAGGATTCCGGGCAAGCGCAAATGAATTTTGCAACACCAAGAGAGGTTTTTCTCTATACCAGGATGAATAAAAAAAATGTATCTAAGTTTTTTCATAGGTTCCACCATTTGGGAGAATCGAAGCTTTCTTTCAGCCTCATTTTTCAGATTTTTTATTTTTCCTGTTTCAGTCCTTATTTTGCGGGAGCTATTTTGGTGAGATGGAAACAAATTTGCAGAAACCAAAGGAGATTTTTGTCCATAAAATTATCATCTACAATAAACTCCTTCATTTGTTTCCCAGGTGTTATCCTTGAAGATAAAAATATGTCTAAGCATACCCCTATTTTCAGTGGATTCGACCCAGTTTTCAGTTCAGATCTTTTTTGGATTGACTTGCTATTTTCAACCAGGGGGAACGAATTCGATCTCCTGAGCCTAAGTATTATATTTTATTTATATTCATGTTTTTAATAGAGAAATGGTTGGACCCTGATGGATGTAAAATCATGTTAGGCTCTCCTAGACCTGACTGTACCTTTGGATGTAAATCCTCCACAGGGATATTATTGAATAAATTATAGCAACACAGTGTCGCATGACATGATTCTTGTGTCAAATCCACTGTTGATGTTTTCCTCTGTAATTTTGTCTCCCTCTGTAACTCCATTTTGTATGCTGCAATCTTAAATATTCTAAGAAGTAATAGGGCATAACTTTTTGAGAAATAGACTCTCTCACTTGGCTTGGGATATTTTCTATGTTTTCCACTGAAATTTGAATTCAGATTCCTTCATTGCTTTGTATTTAATTTGACTTCTCGATCTTTCCCTCTCCACCCTACATCAAGCCTATGAAGATCCATTGATTTTCCTAACTTGCCCTGCATTAACGACCTATCAAATCTATCTTATTTGATGTTAGTTGTGACTCCATTACCCAATGGACCTCTTTTCTCTTGTTCCAACCATCATTTAAAAAATCCAAACTCTAAACCCATTAGCTAGCCTAATATCTATTCAAACAAATCTATATCAAACAGAGAGATCCCTCTCTGAGTCATCAAGGGATAGATCCTTGACTCGAAGCGGTTTTGATATTGCCTCTGTGACTGCCTCCATGGCCTTGGGGAATTTACAGAGCACTAAAAACTTCAAGAGGCTCCACTTACACCGGAGTTAAACACGTGGTCGCGTGAGGTTGACTGAGGGGATATACCCCCAATACCTTTTTAGTGTCAGATATATTTTTGGGGATCTATTCATATATGGGGATCTTGATAGTACACTTACCTTTGTGAGAGGTGGTTCTTTCGAGGTTTCAGGATTTGTTACCCTGCCCATACAGTGGACCTGACTTATGACTGTTATATCATGGTTTCTTAGTTTCTTGACATATGTACCACATAGGTTACTTGCAGGGGTTATTTTGTAGGTACCCTGGGTCAGATAAGGGTCAGACAACACACAACATTTATGGAGGATTACCTCTCTGGGTGGATATGAACAACTGGTTGTTAATCCCATGAGGGCCCATATAACTGATTATGATACCTACGATCTATAACAGGGAGTATCAGGGCCCTATTGGGCAAGGAATACCTAATTTAGAGAGGGAGGCCCCTTTTAGCCACTTTATCCTGTTTGTGTGCATATTGGTCTTTTGTTTATTTTGCTTTGGTGTGCTCTTTGATCATTAGTTGACCTTAGGATTTTGTATTGCATGAGTTGTCATTATCATGGATAGTGGAGTCCCTTTGGCTTCCTCATTTAATGCTACCCCCCCCCCCAATGACATTTGCTCATTTCATGGGGATGAATCTATTCGTGTTTCATAATGGTATGCAAAATTATGATACTCAATCAATTCCTTGGGTCTCTAATTAGTTTCCTCTTGATATGCCAAACATGCCTTCACCCTATCCATCATCTCCCTCTCTTGCTTATATGAATCCTAGTTTGGGATCTAGGTCATGATGGCTTTGTTGTCTACATCTTCATTTGATAAGATTCATATCTTTCAACTGACTCTCACTGTGGGAGGTTGAAATATCCCTTCTTAAGGATCCAATCCCAGCTTCATCCTTCCAGGAGAAAGTGCTCAAATGGGTGGTTATTCCACTTATTACACCCCATCCATGTATCCTTCGTCTGTTGCACCAATCCCTACAAACACTCTTCCTATGGAGGGCCTCCGTATGTCCACTGGTATTTCATATGGAGGGAATCAGTTTTATGGTATTGGTTACCCCCTTCACAGAAACCCTTTGTATGGGGAAATATATATCCTCACTCGAATAAACTGTATCATGTATTTTTCTCTTCACAAACATATAATTTGGTGATTATGCATGTACAAACCTATATGGATCAATTAAACAAGGGATACTACCTTTCCAGGCAGGGATAGGGTGTGAACCAGGATCCTTCCTGGCCTGCAATTTCTCAAAACCACTCTTTCCTGAGACCTTGATCTCAAATAACGCAACTACATGTCTCCACCAGTCCAGTCACTGCAATTCATACTAGAATTCCATCACCAATCTATGCTATTCATGTTGGATATTGGTCGACAACCTCTACAAGACATGTTGAAGACCAACAACCAACCACTACAAGTCATGTTGTGGGCACAAATCTAGTCATCGTGAGTCATATTGACATCATATCTCCAACTCTGGTCAACCGTGATGGAGAATCATCGCCAACATCTGTACATCATGTGGGATATGAACCACCGGCCTCTGCAATTCAAGTTGAGAGCATGTTTCCAGTCATTGTGAGTAATGCTGGGGGAATTCATACAATTGAGAAACCTCGATGTGTAGGGCATAAGCCTAGGTTTCTTTGTAGGATTTGCAAAGGAGGTCATTTAACCCACTTATGCCCAACTATTGTTGTAGTATAAGAAGTGCAGTCCTTATCTGATAGCCCTTCAGGTTCAAAGTCATCTTTGGTTTCCCAAAACTTTGTTTCTCCTTTGATTGACACGACAGTCATGCTGATGCAATCACCACCCAATCCCACTCCTGTTTTAAGGAGTGAGACATATTTTGACCATGGCATTAACATTTATAGATAGATACCTTCTGAACAAGAGAGAGTTTTACTCTCCTTGAGTACTCTCCCTCCAAGTCTTGATGGAGTTCCCTTTGACTGGGATGGTCTTGTGGGGTATTAAATTCCTTCTCCTATTCCTTTTTAGATAAGAGGTATTCTCTGATATATCATTGAGAAGGTAACCTCCACTAGCACTTTATCCTCCTCGACTTGGAAAGCTTTGGGTTTTCCCAAGCTTGTGTCATCTATTCGTATGTTGCTGACCTTTCAAAAAAATCTTGCATGGGATCCTTGGCACCCCCTATGACATGCCACCTAGAAACCCCCAATGGGTCTGATTTAAGCTATTTTCTGACTCTCTCAAAAAGAGAAAATATTGTCGAGTGAACTTGTCTCTTTCACACTCGTAAATTGGATTTGAAAGGATGTCTATTGGGTGCAATTTTATCCCTTTTTCAAACCAAGTAGACTAAGATTATGAAAAGGGACATTTTTTTGCGTGAAGTTGTAATTGCATCTCATTCTCTTGCTTGTAGTATTGAGCCTATTTTTAGTTCTTTCTTTTGCATTATAAGCCCTTCACCTAAGCAATTTTCACCATCATCCAAGCAGATCCTTGTTTATATCCTTTGCATCTTGACACCCTACACCCAAGAGGAAACATTCCCCCGAGTGTCCATATCCCACATGAACCTCCTTGCATTGAGCGAAGGTATTTTCCACTCCTGGAACTATATTTCTTACTTGCGACACTTGTTTCCTCCTCTATATTATAACATTCATTTGACTATGAAAAAAAAAAGACTGGCGAGAAAAGAATATTATCTTATATTGGTAGCAGTCGTGTCACCTTTGAACAAAGCACAAAATTTTTGAGTTGACTTGTCATCAAAATTTTGGGTTTAGCATGACCTTAGGAAGTTGAGCTCATTAGAGAGAGTTTACTCCCCCAACTGGTTACTCTTCCATCCCCTATGGAGATTTTTATTGATTCTTCATGCATCTCAACATTTTATCATTAAGTCTATGCTACCAGAGTCTTCCATATGTCTCATGCTCTTGTTCAAAGGATGTCTATCAACCTATGTCGGCCATTTCTCATAACTCTTTACTTTGAATGTCAACCATACCCTCAGTGTGTCTCAAAATCACATGCAACTATAGTTCTATTGTGCACCCTTGTCTTACTTTCATCATTGGTAGGTAACCTTGAACCCAACAGTCGACATTTCATCATTGATCGTTGACTGGGTGGTTTCCTTTGTGTTCGACAAAAAGAAATATATTCACACATTGTGATTCATGTAGTGTCTTGGATGCCATTAGTATTATTGGTGGTTTCCTCACCTTTGTCATCATTTTTCCTTATTGGCTACTATTCAGAGGGTCTTTTTGTGTACTGCTTGCATCTGGTAAATGTGAAAGTCACACAAGGTTGTTGGTTTGTGAACATGTTCTTTTTCCGATTTCCTCCAAATCATTAACCTCATGATTTGTACCTTGTGATAAATGATGAGAGATGCCTCAATTCTCTCCCTTTAGCGTGTCTCCTTCCATCGACTACAACTCATCTATTATGGAAACAAGACCTAGAGTCCTATGAGTGCCTAGAGGCTTGCAATCATTAGTGGTAGGTTCTCCCACCATAAACAATTGGTAATACATCAATGTCTCCTAATCAATGGATTATTCAAGTGTTCTACCCCGACACCTTTATTCACACTTGTAAGAATGTACTTGGTTCCTTGATACCTACTTTCATTATCGATAGGTTGTCTCATGTTTTTTAACGGTATACCTTAATGACCAGTAATCAAATGATGTCTCATTGTGTTCGACCTCAAATCCTTTATTCACACGATGTAGATTTGAACCTTTGGCAGAAAGTGTAGAAGACTTGAAGACATCAATTCATAGTCGCAACTTTCCTAAGTTGTTTCTATCTTTCATTGGAACAATACCTATGTGACTTCATTGATCACGGGAGATCAGATTGTACTCCATTGTATACAAATATCTTCAAATTGATTTTGACACTAGTTTTACTGGGCCTTGTTCGTGACTATGACAACCTTTGGCATGTAGCCACCTTTATATTTCCTACTCATGGCCATGACCAACTATTTGGTATATTTTCACATGGATCTGCAGTTAATTCAAATTGGCAGCCATGTGTGCAAAGTTAGTACATATTGTAATATTCTCATGAGCAACTAGTTATTAGAGTTGGGTCCCCATTACTCCAATTATAGGTATTATAATGTATTTTTGCCATCACAAATACTCCTCTAACCTCACACATTAGGGGGAATCTGTTATAGAAAGATTTTCCTCACCCTATGAAAATTTTCTCAAAAGGATTTTTTCCATTTCCCTATGCAGACTTGAAGTATTGTTTTGCAAATTCCAGAGCTAAAAACAATATTTTTCCACATATATGCACCCTACCTATTGTACAACATGTGTATACGCAGGTTTCACCACTACATACCACGTACATTGGGTTTGTGCTCAAAATTTTAAAAACAGTGTCGGGTTTCCATGTCATGTCACGAGATCTATGATCCTTGACCTTCCATATACTAGAAATGTTCTGAATCGGCCCTTTGGTTCAACTTGAAGGCTATAAATAGGCCAAATCCAAGATATGTAAAAGGGGAGAAGAATTCAACTTTGAGAGCAAAGTTACTCTAGAGAAATTATTCACTTCATATTGACTCTGCATCCCTTTATCTTTTTAAGTTTGAACACATTGTTCAGCCCCCAAGCTCTTCCCTACTTGATTGAGAACTTCATTGTCTCTCTTATATGAGATTTCCTTTGGTTGAGGATTGAAGTGGTGGATGCCCAGCTGGAAGAGACTTAGTTTCACGATTATGAACCATGCCAACACAAAAGTTTGTAGTTCATTCACTTATGTTGATTACATTTTTATAGAAATACTCTTTTCTCGTACAATTAATATCTTGAAAATATTTGAATTGTTATTCCATGGGCATATTTGTTATGAATGTTGATGGATTATGCTATTGAATGTGATAACTTTATATATTATTACCATATGCTTGCGTTTCTTGGTTGTTGAGGACAAGTTGCAAGTGTATTGCTTTGAGTCAAGTGCTCAACGATGGACTTCATCGAACATCTAGATGAGGTAGGCCTCTTATCTTGTCTTGCTAGAATATTTGTTTATATAGCATACCTGAGATTAGAGTTGATTTATGAATTCATTTCCTTCGGTTGTGGTTTACCCCTATCCATAGAGATATTTTCCTCGTAATATTTGACCATATAATTAACCATATTTTAATATGGTAGACAATATTGTTACCATTTAATATGGTATGGTTACTACGTGGTTGAATATATATTCTCTTTATGAGATGGCTCAATTTCTTGTGATACTACTGGGTTTAATAGAGTATGGTTATTATGTGGTTGACCATATAATCTCATTACTTGAAGGCTTGGTCACTTTCACTAATTTTATCGACAACCTACATTCACCTTACAACATAGGTGAACATACATGTGGACCTGACCATCTATGTATCCACTTTTCATGTCATTGTTAACTCTCCACCCATCCCCATCTTTCTTAATCACCATCAAAATTCAACTATTTAAGCTAACTTTAATAAGAAGATATGTTTGTTCATGTACATTGGGGTTAATGCTTTCTTGTATGATATCTTATTGCAAATAAAGTTTCTCTTGGAATATTGACTTGGATAAGTAAGTAATTTTCTTTAATTTCAAGTGTTTTCTCATGGTATAATTGTTAATTTATATCTTGTTATATGTTACTTTGTCTTATTAAAACCCTAGGATGGAAACACAAGTCTTTATCTCCTTTAATACTTGTGTTTTTCCTAGATTGGTGAAGTCATTAAGAGACCTAGTCTCTTACTAAGATTCAAAGGTTTAAGGCCCAAGAGGATTTGCACCTTAATATTTTTATCTTAGTCACTTGATCCTTGACCTAGGCCATCTAGAAGAGGGAAAATGGCATATAGGTCCTAAGATGATTTTCACCCTAGAAATCATTTTCTTTAGGGTTTCACTCCTAATGCCCAAGAGACTTTACACCTTAGGGTTTGAACCTCATTATTCTTGATTTTCTAATTCTCTATTCAAGTGTTTCATGCTTGATTCCATTTTCCCTAGAAAATACAATGACACTAGTATAGAACTCTCCTTGAGCTGAGAACATTCTCAGAATTAGTATTCTCTCTCCTAAAACGGTTTGACTAACCCTACTAACTCTAACCCTAGAAAACAAATTATATTTTTTATGCTATTATAAAAATTTTCTACAACCACTAGGGTTTACTTTAATTGCTACATACTTACTTGGAATAGTGGCTAAATATACTTAGAATTCAGATCTAGCAATTGGTTGTTGTTGCACATGTTGAAGGATTAATTTGTATGCTAAATTGCTATATTTTTGGGTACTTTTTTTCTATTGCAAAAGATTAATTGATGTTATACATTGTCTTAATATTACAATTTGCAACAAAAATGGTTTATTTTGTTATCTAGTGTTTAAAAGGTCATTAATGAGTCATATAACTTGGTAATTGTATATATTATGATTTGGATTTTTTATTGTCTCATATAGGTGGACCAATTACCTTATTACCTTCCTTACCTCTCTTATACCTAGAACTAACGTTTAGGTGACTAAGATAGGAGGTTGTAGGATTGACTAATAATTCTCTTTGATCCCTTGAGGTCACTAGGGAAGCCTCTCTTGTGTTGGAGCCTCTTCCATCACTAAAAGGAGGGAAGTATATACTTAGGTGATAGTGGTAGAAAATTCCAATTGTTACACAAGATTGGGATCTTGTGGAGGGATTATGCACTAACATGCATCAATGTTTTCATTCTAACAAGCTCTTATAACTCTATTCCTCTCTCTTCTGGTTTTGTGGATGTTTCTTTCATAAAAATTCCTATTCATAGTAGACTTGGTGGTCCGCGAAGTAAGTGTGTTTCTACAACCATTGGCAATTCAGTGCAATCTAGTTTCTAAATTTCAAGTGACGATGAACTAGATATTTTTTCAATTAGTTATAAGGGTGCCATATCTAGAATCATAATGGAACCTAAATGGAGGGACATTAAGAATATCCGCTGGCATATTGAATATATTACAGAAGAAAATAAGGTTGTTCTACAACATTTGAAAAACAAGGTGGAGAATTAGGAACATATTTTCACATGACATATCAAAAGTCTAGAAGTTGAATGCCAAAATTTAAGAGCCTTGGTAGTGTCTCAACACTCTCAATCCGCTACTATTGACCAAGTTTCTGCAACATCCATTCATGTTTTTTCTTAAGAATGACAAGGAGGACTTGGAGTTGTTCTAATGGAAGTTGAAGAAGAATCTCCACCTCAAAGTGGAGCACAAGGGATCCTAGATTATGGCTAAAATAATAATTAATGCACTACAAGGTCATGTTTTTTATGGGGAATTTTGTAAATAAATATTGCTGTAAAGCTCCTTGGCTTTTTTTTGGATAGTAATCATGTTTCATAGTCACACAATAGTAGATGGAAACTTGGCCATGAGATAGAATTTTGTATTGGTATTGCTGAATTTTGTTGTTTGCTATTGCACATCTATTATATAATGAAAAGTTTTGGTCTCTTAAAAAAAAGAAAGGTACCTTAGATATGGATATTATATCACATAAAAAATATCAAAATATGATATAAAGAATCTATGTTACTTGATTTTATAAAATTGACCTAAAGGTAGGGAAACACCTTACAATTAGAATTTTATGGATGGAATCCACTCCTCACTTTCCTATCAAGGTTGAGCGATCTCTCAATGAGATAAGCTCCAAATAAAATATTCTTCCACACATATTCCATAATGAGGACTCCATCCTTATTTATAGTTAATAAGATAACCCTAATTATAACAACCTTCTAACTAGCTACTAGACAATCTTCAATGAAGCCACATTACATTTATTCAATACTAACTACCATACTGGGCCTTATTTAATAATAACTAACAAAGTGTTCCTATTCCACTTTACATTAAATGGTCTACACTATTATTAATCTAGTCGTCCCTTTGGCCTCTAATTACACCCCTAAGAAGGATCCCACCAAGGACATTATACAATTGGGACTATATAATTAAGGGTAATTTCCTATAGTGTTAAGAGTATGACTATGATTAGGTAGCTGATCTATAAGCACAATATTGTTGGACATATTGTCATTGATGTCAACATTCGATGTAACTATGTTATAATGATGAGTTGGTATGAACAAAGAGCAGAAAATCCATGTACAAAAGGACTAACAAATTAAGAGCTCAGGAGGGTTAGCGACTAAAGATCAAAATCTCAGAAGAGATGATGCACATGAAGATCATAAGGGAAAGAACATTGCAGAAACATGATCAAGTCAAGTCGTGACCATTGGATACACAAGCGCCAAATCAAGGGCAGGGATTTATTGCGAAGCATGAAGGGAGAATTAAACAACATGTTAATTCCAATCCCACAATTAGTCTAGACTGTCAGATTAGAAGAGAAGGACCGTTGGAGGAATGGTCAACGATCAGATCAAGTCATGACCATTGGATACGCAAGCACCATATCAAGTGCATGCATTGATTGCAGAGCACAAATAGAGAATTAAACAACGTGTTATTTCCAATCCCAAAATTAGTCTAGATCGTTAGATCTCATCGAATCAAATATTGACAATTGTGGTTGATCCACCAACAATCGCACAACTTCAAATTACGGAGTTTGGGTGATGAAATAAACCACGCATGGTTCCGCAATCCACTTTGACCATTGGATCAAGTTGAGTGGAAGGATAGAGTAATCCATTGACCATAGATCATGGAAGTGGCATATGCATGGTTAGCTCAGCTTTGACCACTTCAGGTAAAATCGATCGAAGTAAATGTGCATGAAAGAATTTTATCCGAATCCGAAGTTCTGAAGTAAACGTGAGCCATCCAATCGTAGGTAACATTTTGGGAAAAAGAAGAGCCATTGGATTTAAACCAAAGTAAAGTAGCATTGCAGACAGATCAATTTGTCGATCTAAAATCACGATCAACGAACAACATTGACTTCGGATTAAGAGTTGTGAGGAGGTTACACTTTAGGTAATCTCACTTCGGATAAAATGAGAAGTAATCAAAGACGAAGGTCAGAGCCCTGAAGTATCGAAGTAAATGAGGACCATCAAATCTGAAGAAGGATATTCATGATCTTTCTCAGTCGTTAGATTAATATTTGATCTAGAGTTAAGTATTAGTCATTTATATGGAATATAAAAGGGGAACCGTTAGATCAACAATGGTCAAAATTTGGCATTGACCACTTCGAAAGAAAAGGGTTGAGAACAAGTAATATTACCCAAAGGCTGAAGTCCCGAAGTGGACATGAATAGTCTGATCTGAGGAACACTTTGGATAATATACCGATCATTGGATAGAGTAAAGTGGAAGGACACTATAAGCCACAAATATTTCGAAGAGGACATGAGTCATCCGATATGAGAAATATTTCATTATTCATATTGATCATCCAATCTATATAAAGTGGAGGGATAGGATAATCAAAGGTGAAGGTCGAAGCCCCGAAGTCCCGAAGTAAATGAGGACCATCAGATCTATAAAATACATGATGGTCGTTGGATCAGAATAGTGGTCAACATCGGCACTGACCACTTCGGAGAAAAAGGACTCATAACATATGAGTTCACCCAAAGGCCAAAGTTTTGAAGTCGCTCTTAGTTGTCAATCTGAGATACATTTTGGGAGCTAGGACAATCGTTAGATCCAAGAGAAGAACATATGCCACATCAGGTGATCTACATCACTAGACCACGTTAGCAAGGACACGTGGCATAGATAGATAATGGCAAGTGCCAAGATTAAATCAACATTTGCGGTATGAATAAGTCACGAATCTATGTGACATGTGGAAACCACTCAGTCAGCGACACGTCAACAAGTTACGTCACTTCGGAAGTTTGTACTTTGGGAGTTTCACTACCAGCAAATACCCGAAGTCTCAAATTTATGAAATGAACGAGAACCATTCATCGTGAAAATGACATCCAACTTTCTAATCTACTTCACCGAAATGAACTCCAAAATATTAAAGGACAATGAAGGAGAAATCACCCGAAGTGTCGAAGGCCGAAGTTAACATGTAACGTTGATCTAATTCAGGAGTGTTCTCAATCATTGATCAAGTACGATGGAAGGATAGCGTAAGTGGAAGTTTTAACCGACAACAAGTGGTCACCACTGTTGTATCACTTATTTAGTAGGTAATCACTCTGAAGGAATTGCTACTCTAGAATTCAAGAGCCACGAATAGCTGAAGTCCCGAAGTAAATGAGAACCGTCCATCTCATCGTGACATTAAAACATGATCATTGATTTTGATAAGTGATCAAGCACTCACTTGTCCTAGCGCCTGCTCACCACCTGTGGTCGTATGGAATAAAGAAACAAAGGGTGAAAGAAGAGGCATCACTTAGACAATAAGCCCATGGTTCTATGAAGATGGTCACATGTAAATGGTTTGAAGGAAGTATCTCTACAGAATTTATTTATGTAATATTTGTAGACACATGAAACTAATTTAAATGAAATCGATCGATCCTNATTTGAATAAAGAAAAACAAACAAGATTATTGTTAATGAAGAGGTGCGATGGTCCAACCGAAGGAAAACAATGTTTCATAGTTCACACTAGTTGGAAGAGTATATAAATGAGAAAGAGTGGTGAGAAGAAGGTGTCTCTATAGTCCAAATCAGAATATCAAAACCAAAAGAAGATTCCAAGAAGGAAAGATGAAGATACTTATGCAGTGAGGGTGGAAGGGAGGAGCATGGAAGGATTCATATCCTTACTAAAGAAATTGTAAAAGATAAGGGAGTTGGTGATTCCTAGGGTTGGTTCCCTAAATATGAAGGAGTTGGTGCTTCCTAGGGTTGGTGCCCTAAAGAAGCGGATTGGTGTCTCCTAGAGTTGGTGCTCTAAAGAGGATTGGTGTCCTTCACTATTCCATATAAACCATGTAATTGATGTTAAATATATTTATATAATTGATTTTTCATACAATTAATTGTTGATTCATTGCGATAATCAATCAAATATAAAAATTAACTTCTTATTGTTGAAAAAGGGTAATACCGATTCATCCCCCCTCTCAGTATTCCAAAAATTGGTATCAGAGTGGGTGCCTTCAACACAGTCTAACAACTAAAAGGTATATACTGAAGATGGATCAACAAGAGGGAATTTCTAAAAACAAAGCACCATTGTTCAATGGAGGATAATATGCCCTATGGAAGGTAAGAATGAAAAACTTCATGTTGGCTCTTGGTTTTGATATATGGAAATCTGTTGAAGATGGTTTCACTACACCAACTACTCCACCGAAAGACATTGCAGGAAAGAAAATCTGTAATGAAAACTCAAGAGTAGTTAATGGAATTCTAGGAGGGATGACTAATTATGTATGTGTGAAGGTTATGCATTGTAAATCAACCAAAGAAATATGGGGCAAGTTGGAGGTTGTATATGAAGGAGATGAAAAATTGAGAGAAGCCAAACTGCAAACCTATAGAACTCAGTTTGAAAATCTGAAAATGAAAGAAGAAGAAAATATTGTTGAGTACCTTCATAGGATAAATGAAGTGGTTAATTCAATTCAGAGATTTTGTTTATGGGAATGAAAACTCAAGATGATAAACATTCAGAAGATGAAGAAGAAGGTAAATTCGAAGAACAAATCCTTAGTATAATTGAAGAACTAGGAAAAACTGAAAAACAAAACAGGGTACTAAGAAGAGAGCTTCTAGAGATTAAAGAAGCTACTAGGTCAAGAGAGAAGGAAGTTTCTAAAACCATCAAGGAGTCAAAACAGACCATAAGTGATTTGAAGTCCCAGCTCTTGGAAGCTAATAAAACTGAAGAAATCATTCTACAACAACTTAATGATAAAAAACAAGCATGTGAGAAACTAGAAGCTGAGATCAAGATGCTAAAAGTGAACTTGAGAAAGAAAAGAAGAGATCAAACTTTGGAAATAGTTCGAAGATATTGGATGAAATTATTAGTAGACAAAGGTCACCAAACAACAAGACTGGTTTGGGATACACCCAAGAATTAACTTCTATTGTAGGAAAATCTCCCTACGGATAGGTAGATCTCCTCTTGAGAGCTAGACTCTTAACTCTTAAGACAAAAGATGCTTATCATGGACACTGACTTCCTTTTAGATCTAGATAATCTAATGTGTGAGGAGGAAGGAGAAAAGAAGTACCTTTTTACTGGAGTTTGTCCCTGCACAGTCCAAGTTGAGCTCCAATCTTAAACTCCTCAATAAGCCCTGTAGAAAAACAAAAGTACAAACAACTTCCTACTCTACTAATATTAGCTCGAAATAGATCTATCTATTAGAGACGAATTCATGTGAGATCAAACACAGAATTGAAAGAAACATGCCAAGCATATTATATTAAAGAGAACAACAACGAAGAATACTTACAACCATAGATGTGAGTGTAGCAGCGTCGTCAAGCCCTCCTTGTCTGAACCCTTGCTAAAACAGTCCACACACAGAATGTTGATGCTCCAAATGACATCTTCTTCATGAGATCATAAGTTGGATGCTTCACAATACTTCCCATCCCCTTTCACCATGAGAAGGCCTGTTTATATAGGCTTGAGTAGGCCCAACCACTTGAGATATCTTTGGGGTGAGTTGAGGATTTTCCTCCTTTAGTTATGGATCTCCCCTAAGGTCATGGCTTGACCAAGGATTTGAAACCAACCACCTTCAGATATTGAGGGGATCTTTCCCTTATTCTTTTCAACAAACCAAATTTCTCCTAGAATAGGTAGCGTTCCTCCAAAAGGGGCATTAGAGCGTTATAGCGCTACCCAAAAGAAGGACAACAGGCACCAACGCTCTTGACAGTGATAGCACTCCTCAAAAAGGGCATCATATCATTATAACGCTCCCCAAAGAAGGATATGGAGCGCCAGCACTCCTGACAGTGGTATGGGGTAGCGCTCCCCTCTAAAACACATTTTTTAGTGGTTCTTCCAATAGCAAGAAACTTGTACTTCTAGTAGACTGATTCCTCCTCTTCAAAACTAGTCTTTGAGGTGTCCTAAGTGTCCCTGTCATGTTGTTGGAGGCATGGCATAGGAAAGAAGGTAGTATGATGTTAGCAACACTTATAACACTTGCAGTCAATATGCAACACTTGCGACACTTGTAATTACGACACTTGCGACACTATCGAAGTGAGTAATTTTGAGGTGTAACAACTTCTACATCACAAGAATCTGTCAAAAGACTAATTAGTTATGTAGATGCTCTAAAAGGTTCCTTAAGAAGAAAATATAATAAGGCAAATATGATACCATTGAAAATTTTTCCACATAAACATAAATCAACATTCCCTACTAAAGTAATAAATGATAGGAAGAATACAATCACCAGAAGGAGTCCCCCTAATAAATATATATTCATTGGATACTATTACTCTTGCAATAATTTTGAACATAAGGAAGTACACTGCAAAGCTTATGGACAATACAATAACAAAAATGTCCAAAGATATAATACAGAGAAGAGAAACTACAACTCATTTACTCATTTGCAAAACTTCAATATTGAATGTAAAAAATGCAACAAATATGGTCATAAAACCAGAGAATGTAGATTACCAATGCAATCCATAAAAATAGGAAACCCTAACAAACAAAATAAGAAGACATAGAAAATAAAATCTGAAGTACCAAAAAAGAAAGATAATGAAAATATTGCTCCTGAAATTGATGAAGTTAATAATAGGAGATTGGTGGGTAGAATTTCTAATAAGTAATATAATAATCAATGATATGCATATAAAGTAGATCAAACTCAAGATATGAAAACTCCTAAAGAAAAATCTGACACAACTCCAAAACTTGATAATGTTGTACAAGAAGATTATTCATTACCCAACAAAATTAATAGAGGAATATTCTCAAGACAAGGATAAAGAAGCTTCTGGTGCACATAATAGTGACGTTGATGATGAATCTTCAATAGTAGAAAAAATAGAAGAATTGAGTGATGATTATCTCAGAAATTTTTCAATCCTATTTTAATGGTACACTCAAACTCCTTCTCAAAGAAAAAAAAATTAAAAACAAAGAAGGGAAGGAGAAATTAGGGAAGATCTAAAATTCATTCATGTTGATTCTCCTATGTGAATTGAAGCACATAAAAATGAATAGGATCATTGAAAGCATAATGGTTTAATGATATAACTCTATGCAGGATCTCACATAGTTTATTGTAGGTCTTTTTCTACCCAGGAACAATGCAGGTGATGTATTGGTATCATAATGGTTAGAAGTGGACAAAACCCTAAATGGAAGTTACTATGTGAGAAATAAATGGAATGAATGGAAAATTCTGTAGCAGTGAGGTGATGATGAAGATAGATTGAGTACAAATCTGAAAATGGAAAGACTAGAAACCAAAATTTCACAGACAATGGTTGTGATAGAGAAAATATGAAAGATATATTGGTTGGTTGATGTTTTCCTGAGTTGGTTGGACAACTAGATCAATTCTAGTTGAATAGAATACATTCCATCAACAAGATAAGTCATGTGGCAAGAAAAATATAAATTCCCTCGAATGAATTTAAGAAGTAGTGTACAATAAAGAAGCATCTTGGATAAATATAGATACATCTGGTTAGAGATCAATGAGAAGGATGTATCAGTAGGACAACCGTATCTGCAACGGAAACAGTAGGATGTATATAGTGGTATACATGGCATTCTATAGAAATGACAGGGGGAGAGATCATGTCAAGAAGAACTGCCCATTCATAAACAAAGGGGGAGAGAATTTAGAAGCAAAATGAAAACAAACAAAGTTTAATCATAGGGGGAGAAACCCTTTTCCATTTATGTCAAAGGGGGAGAGTAACTTCATAGAGAAAAACATCATCACAAGGGGAGTTTTTGTATGAAGTTAGAGTGTTTCCCTCAATGAAAAAGGGGGATATTGTTGGACATATTGTCATTGATGTATTGTCATTGATGTCAATAGTCGATGTCAATATGTTATAATGATGAGTTGGCATGAACAAAGAGCAAAAAATCCATGTACACAAGGACCAACAAATTAAGAGATCAGGAGGGTTAGCGAATGAAGATCAAAAGATCAGAAGAGATGATGCACATGAAGCTTAGAAGGGAAAGAGCATTGCAGAAACATGATCAAATCAAGTTGTGATCGTTGGATACACAAGCACCATATCAAGGGAAGGGATTGATTACAGAGCGCGAAGGGAAAAATAAACAACATGTTAATTCAAATCCCACAATTAGTCTAGACTGTCAGATTACAAGAGAAGGATCATTGGAGGAATGGTCAATGATCAGATCTAGTCATGACCATTGGATACGCAAGCACCATATCAAGGGAATGGATTGATTGTGGAGCACAAAGGGAGAATTAAAAAATGTGTTATTTCCAATCCCGCAATTAGTTTAGATCATCATATTTCATCGACTCAAATATCGATGACTGTGGTTGATCCACCAACAATCAAACAAATTCAAATTGCAGAGTTTGGGCAATGGACTAAACCAGAAGAAAGTTATAGTTCTACAATCCACATTGACCGTTGGATCAAGTTGAGTGGAAGGATAGAGTAAGTCATGGACCATAGATCATGGAAGTGGCATATGCATGGTCATCACAGATTTGACCACTTTGGGTAAAATCGACCGAAGGAAATGTGCATGAAGGAATTTTAGCCGAAGCCAAAGTTTTGAAGTAAACATGATCCATCCGATCGTAGGTAAATTTTTGGGAAAAAGAAGAGTCATTTTATTTAAACCAAAGTAAAGCAGCATTGCAGATAGATTGATCCGTCAATCTAAAATCACGATCAACAAACAACATTGATTTAAGGTTAAGAGTTATGAGGAGGTTACACTTCAGGTAATCGCACTTTGGGTAAAATGAGAAGTAAGAAAAGACGAAGATCGGAGCCCCAAAGTCCTGAAGTAAATGAGGACCATCAGATCTGAAGCAGGAGATTTAGGATGTTTCTCAGTTGTTAGACCAAGATTTGATCTATAGTCAACTATTAGTCGTTGATATGGAATAGAAAAGGGGAACTGTTAGATCAAAAGTGGTTAAAATTCGACGATGACCACTTCGGCAGAAAAGGTTTGAGAACAAGTAAGATTACCTGAATTCTAAAGTCCCTAAGTGGACATGAATCATTCGATACGAGGAACACTTAAGATAATATACCAATCATTGGATTGAGTAGAGTGGAAGGACAGTGTAAGCCACAAATATTCTGAAGAGGACATGAGTCATCTGATCTGAGAAATATTTTCGGAGTCATATTGATCATCTGATCTATATAAAGTGAAAGGATAGGATAAGAAAAGACTAAGGTTGGAGCCCCGAATTCTCGAATTTAATGAGGACCATTGGATCTACACAATACATGATGGTCATTGGATCAAAATAATGATCAACTTCGACGCTGACCACTTCGGAGAAAAAGGACTCATAACATATGAGTTCACCTGAAGGCCGAAGTTCTGAAGTCTCTCTCAACTGTCAATCTGAGATACATTTCAGGAATTAGGAAAACCATTAGATCTAGAAGAAGAACATGTGCCACATCAGGTGATCTACGTCAGCAGACCACGTCAGCAAGGACACGTGGCATAGTCATATAATGAAAAGTATCAATATGACATTGACATTTCAGGTATGCGTAAGTCACGAATCTAAGTGACATGTGGAAGCCACTCATTCAGTGCCATGTCAACAAGTGATGTCAACAAGTTAAGTCACTTCGGGAGCTTGTAATTTGGGAGTTTCACCACCAGCAAATACCCAAAGTCCCAAAGTTCTAAAATGAAGGAGAATTGTTCATCGTGCAAATAAAATCCAACCATATGAACAAATTCGACAAAATGAACTCTGGAATATTAAAGGACAATGAAGGAGAAATCACCCGAAGTGTCGAAGGCCGAAGGTAACGTGTACCATTGATCTAATTCAAGATCATTCTCAACTATTTATCAAGTAGAGTGTAAGAATAGCATAAGTGGAAGTGTTCACCAACATCAAGCAATCACCATTGTTGTATGACTTATTCAGTAGGTAATCACTATGGAGGAATTTCTACTCTAGAATTCAAGAGAGATGAATAGTCGAAGTCCCGAAGTAAACGAGAACCATCCATCTCATCATGACATTAAAACGTGATTGTTGATTTTGATACGTGATCAAGACCTCGCTTGGCTTAGCGCCTAGTCACCACCTACAGTCATATGGATTAAATAAACAAAGGGAGAAAGAAGAGGCATCTCTTAGACAATATACCCATGTTTCTGTTGGATTACTGAGAGGGGGGTGAATCAGTAATAGAGAAAATTAATCATTTTTAACCATATAATCCAAGTGTTATATCAATGTAGCATTATCATCCAATAACTACAGAGTAAATAAGCAATGAACAAATGACCAATCATGCACATACATAGTACATCAGTGTTTTACATGGAAACCCAAAGCAGGAGAAAACCACATAATGTTTTTTCTTATATGTCTTGAAGAATTACATTCATTGGAAGCACCAAGCTTCTTTTTTTTCTAGCTGCAACTGGAAGGAGTCTCCAACCCCCTTGTTTCTTAGGCTACAACCTGAAGTAAGCTCCAAATCCCCTATTCTTTGGCTACAACCAGAAGGAGGCTACAACCCCCTATTTTCTTCGTATACAACCGAAAGGTGGTTACAACCACTTGTCTTTGCCCTGTCCAACTGTCGTGAAGTAGAAGTAGAATGATGGAACCACTGTCACACTATCACTGTGAGATATACCACTGTAAACCTGTACTAATAAATCCAAACCATGCATCAACCTGTAATCAACCTGTACCATATACAAATGCATCAACCATGCACCAACCTATACCAAACAAACTGTAATCAACTTGTACCATAAACAAGTGCATCCAGCCATGTACCAAGTATGTACCAATCATGTGTCAACTACTCATCAACTATGACTCATCAATATGTACCAACAACATCAACTATACAACTCATATATGTGCCACCTCATCAACTACTTGTCTCAACCATGTACCCAACATGTACCTCAACCAAAATCCCTCATCAATATCATCATCCAAATATGATTTGTAACTCTATAATATACCTGGCGTATATGATCAGATACCTGCAAACCTTCCTTAACTTTAAAAACAAGAGACTAGCATTTTCATCAAACTTTTATATAGTCTCACATGACTAGTTTTGGATTAGTCAACAACCCTAACTTGAAATAATCATAACTATGTGCCTGTAATGAATAAATATTTGAAAATGATACACAATGTTCTTCAGTGCGTTTTGTGCAATTCCTCCAGGTATCACTACTTGGAACCTCTCAGAAAATGAGTTATATCAAAAATGGCATACCTTGTTGAATTCTTGGGTATTCTAGAGAGAGACCTTGTAGAGCATGTCCCACACAGAATATTTGTTGAACTAATCTTAAAATGTTACACAACATACTACAAAATTTCCTATAACCAACACATTTGTTCTTACTAAATTTGGATCTATTATGAAGAAGTTATGATGGTTTTACCCGAAACACTTGTTTTAGACTAGTTTCAAGACTAGCCACAAACCCTATTTTCCACGAAGTGTAACTACGAAAATACAATGACCCACAAGATGAATTGTTTACCACAGATACTTGGATATGTTTCATCAATGGAATTTAAATTTCACGGTCTGAATCATTCTAGAAAAAAAGTTATTGCTAAAATGGTGAGATGACCTGTAAATAACATACCTTAGAAAGCATAATCAAAAGAATTTATCCTCCCTTGAATTCTAGCCTTATTTTCTTCACCTTCCCTATGAAATTAAGCTTAGATATCCTTTGGTTACCTCAGTCACCTATATATATTCAATATTCCCAAGTGTGATGTAAAATGAGAGAGTCTTGCCTCTTATTTATACTCTCCATCTTCTAGGTCACTTAACCCATTTCTAGGTCACTTAACCCACTTATAGGTCACTTAACCTATTTTCCTCATTTTTAAGGTTAACCACTTTCCATAATTAGAAAGTTCTCCATTACTTTATCATTTAAATATTCCTCCTTGACTTTGTCACCTCACTTTATCATTTAAATAATATTCTTTGATTTTGTCACTTCACTTTATTATTTAAATAATCCTTCTTGACTTTGTCACTTTACTTTATCATTTAAATAAT
>JASDQU010174479.1:28534-46245 GCA_032191745.1 Picea mariana | reverse complement strand
CCCTGAGCCGATAAGATCGGACGTCTTGAAATGCTTTGTGCTAATCAATATTTCTTCTATGGTCATGAGGATGGAGCTGTCAAGAGTAAGCCTCCTCTTCTTGGTGGTTCTCTTCATGATGGATTTCCTATTTTGGTCATAGACGATGAATTGTATATCGACAACCTCATCCACGAGTTCGGGGATTTGTTTCTCTCCCCAAGTAAGCATGTTTCCTGGGATCTCGACAGTGTAAATATGTTCAAGGTTTGGTTCTTGAACCTCTTTTGTATGTACTGAAATTTCAACCTCTGGTTGTTTCTCATGGGGAGGTAAAGTACTGGCCAAGATTGATGAATCAGAGGCAGGCTCGATACTTACTTGATAATCGACTGTTGAGATGCCGATTTCCTACTGTGGAATTTCTTCTTCTTGTTCTCCCGACCCTAGTTCATCCTTCGGGCTGTCCACTTGGGTCCCTAGTGCATCGAGTAGCTCAGTGTCTAAGACACTTTAGACCTCCTAGTCACTCTATGGAAGGCTTTGAATTTGAGCATAGGGAGCTAGGGAAGATACTTTCTCGGGTTCCTTTTCCTATGTAATATGTACCCGAGTCACCAGGGACACCTCCAAACTCTCCTCATCATCATAGATCATTATTAAGTCATGTAAAGGGTTTGGCACACTTTCTCTCCCTGATGTCCTCACTATCTCGGGCTGAGCTGAAATGCCCCCTGGTGATCCGACCCGTGGCTTTGAAACTTCAGAGTTATCCGACCTTGTGGTTTCTTTGATTTGTATCTGCTCTGGATCGCTTGGTCCTTTCTGACTTTTGATTAGGTTGTCGGTAGGAACCCTTGTCATATCTACGAGTTTTGGTTTGTTCTACAACTGATCAATTTCTCTCTGTGCCTATTCCATTAGGAGAAATCCCCTTGCCTATGCCTCCAGTGTCAAAAACAATCTGCTGTTATACACCTATGTTTCCTCTACCACTCTAATTTCTTCCCTAGATCTGAGGGCCTCTTGAGCTGACTGATCTATTGTTGTCACCTATTCATCCATGCTCATGGCCTTGAACCTAGTCATTTTCAAGTTGGCCATCCTTTGCACCACCTCGTCCTAGTCCTGGCCGTTCTCTATGATGACTTCATCCTAGAACTTATCGTGATCATACGACCAATAGGATGACACCTGTGAAGCATGTTGCAGGACCAGGCACTTTGGATTGTGCTTGCAGAATCGGCCTATCAGGAACCTAAATTCGAGTTAAATCATCCCTTCTTGTTTGTCTTGAGAAATATCCTTTACCAAATAGAACCCTACATGGAACCCGTAGGGTATGAAATATCATTTCTTTTCTTTGACCAGGGGTGCGTTGTATCCCTGCAAGATGGTTTGATAACATATTTCTCCTGCCATGAGCCGATCTGGGACATGAGATGGTAGGATATGTGGTTCTCTGGTGGTCCCAAACACCCTAATGTAGGTGGTGCACTTGTCCAAATACCAATGGCCTACCTTGGATATAATTTTATTTGTTGTCGTTGATAGCCTTGGGCATTCCTTCTTAAAAAGAATAAAATAAATTTAGGCGATGAATTCATCATAGATGAGGGAGTAAGATTTATTATACCTGTTTTCCCATAGCATGCTGAAGTAGACGTGGACCAAAAGCTATGAAACATGCCAACTCAGATTCATGCCGACGAAGATGTTCCTAGTGAACATGACATAGAGCAGGTACGAAGACATTCCTTCCTTCAACGTCTGAGCCTGTTGCACACAAGTGCTTAGTTTCTTGGATATTATTGCTCCCCAGTTGAAGCTACAAGAATTTTTAGGGTGTGTTGAGTGATCAAACAATGGTGACTTACTAGGTGAAAGATGAATATTTGTTCCTACCTCGGGCTATGCTGCTACAAAAGTTGATTAAGAATTTAACTATTTTTTTAACAAAGCCTCTTTTATCCTTGCATTTGGCATTCCCCGATTGGTGCATCTAGGCCTGCCTCTGGGGTTTCAACCTTTATTCCACCTTCATTTCCTGTAAACATGACCCATGTCCTCTAATGATGAGAGTCAAGTAAATAATTCACTGGCACCATGCCCTTTTAGTTATCATCATTTACTTGCTACGGTGTTGCTCAGCTGCTAGCGAGTGTCCATAGCCCCGATGGAGTCACCTCGACGTCATAGACCTTGCTCCGCTGCCAGCAATCATCCATAGCCCCGACAAAGTTATATTTATACCCTCTCCTACTCTATACTCATTTGATATAATTGATTTTATTTCGGTATAATACCCTGAGCGAGTGGGAGAGGAGGATGTGTGTTATTTGCAAAAATGAGATGGTTAAGGTGAATTTTTTGATAGCTCTGTCTTGAGGTACATGTAGTCCTTTCCAGCTTAACACCTTTCCCTTCAGGTTTTACCATACCACTAGGCAAACACTTCATCACTTTTCCAAGGTTGTTCATCTACACATGTTAGATAGAAAACTCATTTAAAACAACCGCAGGTATCCCAACGCTTCTTGTGTTGTATGTAAGAGATGAGTCAGGAACATAGTTAATCATATCACATGAATTGAGGTCAACCAATGTCTTGATAAAATCAAACTTCAAAAGAGAAGAAGTAATATAGCAAGAAACAAAAAGAAAAATGCACTCCGTAATCAGCCTACCTAAAAACAAAACATCATGAAAACACACACATTTTTTTTTAATGAAAATATTGTTTTAGGGCTTGGACATTCACCAAGAGGGCGCTAGGTCCCCCCCTCATATTTTTCAACCGATACGTTCCTACCCCAATTTTCTCGATTAACTAAAAAGGTCCAAGCCATAGATTCTGAAACTTTGAATGTTTCCCCTTCGGTTCATTTTCTCTGTCCCATTTTAGGACTAAGTCTCCTACTTCAAAATTCTTCTCTTTGTCCTTATGCTTATCAAACCACCTTTTAACTATCTATTGATGAGCTATGAAATTTGATTTTTCTTTCTCCTTTCTTCTTCCAGCATGAGGATGGTATCAATCCTTTGTTGTATAACTGATAAGGGTTTTCCTCTAGAATCCTAAGCAACATATAGCTCGTTCGGGAGAATGGATTCCTGTCCGTATACCAGAATGTATGGAGAATTCCCTATAGCTTCCTTGGGTGTTACTCTATCATCCCATAAGGAATTATGAAGTGAGCTGTTCCAATTCCTCTGGTTTTCTGCAATTGTTTTCTTTAATATCTTCAATAGGTTGTTATTGGTTGATTATGCCACTTCGTTCTCGTGTGGATAGTAGTTTGCAAAGTATATTATTATGATTCCTTTGTCTAAAGAAGACTTTGTTAATAGGGTGGAAACAAAGTAAGTGGAATTATCAAAAACAAGGATGGAAGGTACACCGAACCTCGTAATCAGCTATTGTTCTATGAATTGGATCACCACATTTTTGTTTACCTGAGTTAGAGGGATGGCCTCTGCCCATTTTGTGAAATAGTTTGTGGCAATCAATATGTATGTATGTTGTTTTGAAGAACTTGGTGTAATTTATCCTTTGATATCTAACCCCCATTGATCGAATGGCCTGGAGATGGACACAGGTTGGAGTGGGACAGCTGCTATCTTTTCCTTCCCCATTCTTAGTTGAAAAGTTTTACAGTTTCTAGTGTATGTGTGAGAATCCCTAAACAGGGTAGGCCAATAATAGCCAACTCTCAGTATTTTTTGAGTGATGGTGTTCCCTGGGAAATCTCCACCTACATGACCATCATGGAGCTCCTTCAGAACCTTTTCTACATCTTCGCGTTTGAGACATCTTAAAGGTACCCCATCATAATTAACATGGAAGAGAACCGAGTTTATGAGACGATATTGTGCTGATTTTAACCTGAGAGCTCTCCTTTCCCTAGGGTTTAGGTTTTCTGGGCAAGTCCCATGATGAAAGAGATAAGTGAGTTTCTCATACCAAGAATCCTTCCCTGGGGAGACATATGAAGCTTCACCACACCATAACGCCAATTCATTCTCCCATTTGGTGTATTCATTTACTAGGTCCTGGGCTTCAACTACCAGTTTACATAATCCTTGTCCCTTAACCGGTTTAGCAGGTTTTATATCTAGATCAGTTTTAAACCTACCCAAATGCTCTCGGATTGGCTTCTTCAAAAAAATTCCCGATGTTGAAAATGCATCGGGGATCAACGATCGGGGATAACTTTATCATGGTCAAAATGTTTGTCATGATTCTTTTGGGTTTTCCCCGATCCCGATAAAGTGTGTCGTGCATCGGCTATCGACGATTTCTTTTCATCCTTTGTTAACGTATGTCCTCCTCATATTTTACCGATGCCAAAGGGGATCCGATATCTATAGAAACTTTATGCGAAAAATTTACGTAAACCAGAATTGCCTTCTGCCGATACCGATGGAGATCGGTGCTTGACGACTGTGGGTTTTTCAAGTGGTTCCTTTTTCTTCTTTGAATTCTTTTCTATGTCAAACCTAAGCACATTCGGTATAGTGTTTGGCTGTCGATTCTTAATTAAGGTGTTAATTTATTTTAGTCATGGGTTTTCATAATTTCAAACAAACTTGAATAGGTGATGAGAGTCATGAAAATAAACAAAGACAAAACATTTCCCAAAATGAAATTGATTTAGACAGTGCAGAAGGTCAAGTGGTACCCAAAAAGTGAAAAATTTTGATAAGGATTTTTAGGGTGTGTTGAGTGCTCAACAAGTATATATCTTGGATACATTGGCACATGGTTATGGTACTTGGGTGAGGAATATCACGAGTGATATGACACTTGTTTGAGGTACATGGTTGGAATGTCGTATGGTTGATGATACTATTAGTATTGGTGCATTGATAAAGGACTCTTGTTGGTTACATTGGCATATATATTTAGTATATGGTTGAAGTACATGTTTGTTACACATCTGACACACATTATTGGCATATAGTTGAGATACATTTCATGGTTTATGATGTATGGTACATGCATGATGTGCATGGTTGACAGAGGTTATGGTGATATTGATACATCTTGATGAGTCACAACTTGATCTATGAATGATGCATCATTGGTACATACTTTGTACATTGTTAGAGGCACTTGCTAGTTGGCACAAGGATGATGTGGCATACATTTATAGATATACTTTTAGAAGAACATCTTGATTGTGGTATATTTTGGTTTGTGATTAGTCTTGATTGATGCACATCTTGATTATATTATGCACATGGTTGAGATTTTTCTTGGTGATTGATCTTGGTGGATAGATCTGATTCAATTGATGAGATTGTTTGACACATTGTGTTGTGCATAGTTGATGCACTTATTGGTGATACATGATTGCTGTATGGTTAATGCACTGATTGTTTATACAGGTTTGGTGCATGTTTGATGCACTTGTTGATGGTATAGGTACAAATTGATGGATCATTGTATGATGCATGGACAGGTCCAAGGATCTTCAAAAGGAATAACATAACATGGTATTCTTGATGCAGTATTGTTGATCAGTTGACTAGTGATCCAGTAGAGCAACAACATCCGCAGCAGAAGCACATTATTCACAACAATCACCTAACATATTATAGAGAAGACATGGGGATACATACCCATAGGGGGGGTTATTCTTTTTCCCTTGATTGGTTACAGAGGTATTATTCAAGGAGGAGAGATGATAGAGATGATCATAGAGGGAGAAATGGAATTAGTTCCATCAGCATTGCATCAAAGTGATATCCTTTTTCAAAAAGGGGAGAGATCCATCAAATGCATGGAGAGTATCCCACAGGACCATGCAACTAGGAGGAGTAGCCTTAGGGAGTGTTCATTTAGGGGGATTATCCCCAAAGAGATATACCATTTTCCATTGATTTAAAAGGGGGAGATATAGAAACATTGATGTGGAGAGGAGTGATGATAATAGAGGGAGCATGAGCATTGCTATCATTATTTCTATCAATGATTGGAGTTGACATCAATGTTGGTATTTCCATCAATGCCAAAGGGGGATATTGTCAGATTATGTTTTCATTGATGTCAAGTGGGGTCATATTGATGTGTAATGGATTAATGTGTGATGGATTGATGTGTGATTGATTTATGTGTATATGAATTTATTTGGTGGCATTGATGTCATGGTTGATCTCAAACGAAGTTGTATCATTGATGTTATTGATTTTTGGATTATGTTGTCATTGATGTACGTCAAAGGGTTGATGTCAAAGGGAGTTGTATAATTGATTTCATGTCATGGTTGATAGGAAGTACCAAATGGATGAACTCCAAAGTGGTCCCCTTATGGTGAAATACCTCACGGGAAGACACTTTGTGAAGCCCAAATGGTTAGCCCCAACAGTTTGGTTAGGGAAGCCAAAATTGATTGAGAAATAATGTAATGAAAGATCAGTGAATTCACAAGTGAGACTATTCTATATGGATAGTACTCATCATTCCATTTTCGGTGATATGTGGTACACCACGTGGATCCTCACGGTTAGGGAGATACGGCCTTGTGAAGTTGGAGAACCCGCATGAATTATCTAGAAGCCCCTAGAAGGTCAAATAAGTCAATTTATTCTAGAATCTCCTAGAAGAAGTTGACTAGTCAAAGTGGGTGAAACTAGGATTTAATCAAGGATTAAGTTGTTGCACAAATAAAATAATTTAGAAATAAATTAGTTGCAACTAGAAGTGGTGAACTTACTATTTGTGGATAAAGAGGTTGTAAGTGGACACAATGGTTAGAAGTGGGTTAGCCCTAAAATAAGGAAGTTGGTTAGAAGATATTCCCTAGAGGAAGAAACTTGGAGAGTATAAATAAAAGAGTAAGGGTCTCTTATTGTGATGAAAATTGAGCACATTGAATATCTATTATTTGTGAAAGGTTATTTGGAGGTACACATTGACAAATCTGAAGAAGTGAAGGACTGCAGTTATGAAGGAAAGTTGAGGGTAAAGTCTTAGAGTTGTAAAAAAATCAAGGAACCCTAATCTCTAAGACATCTGCGAGTTCCAGTGCAGTTAGGGAGTGGACATCTGCAGTCTACAATGGAAGAAAGCACTGAAACCTGCAAGATATATAAGGGAAAATGTGGATATGTAGAAGGATTTGTGCAGTCTTGAGAAGTCATGTTTGGTCTAGATTGTTGAGGCTGAGGTATGAAGCATCAGATCAATTACAGTGTGCGAAAGTATGATTTGTATTTGTATGGTTGTTTTTTATGGCTATTTCTTGTCATGATATGGTGTATGCTTGAGGAATAATTGGCATGGTTGGATATGGTGAGAATCACTGTTATGTATGGTACATATATGCACATGTTTTATGGCATAGGTTGTTGATGCTCTAGTTCATGATTCATTTTTGATATATCTCTTGATTCATGATAGTTCCATGTATGTTGGTATACACTTGATGTATAGTATGGCACAAATTTTTATGATCAGATATAGATTGATGAGATAGTGATAGAGTTGTGACAGAGACAGTGAAGGTGACAAAGTTGTAATACAAGAAACAACAGAAATTAGAAGGGTTCTAAAGACATCCATCAGTTGCAGTGCATAGAGGTGCATACATCTATGGGTTTAAGTTAATAAGGGAATGAATACCCACATGTTTCAGTATATATAGGTCACAGACCTATAGAAACAATTTGAAATATTTTTTTCTTTCTACAAACTGGGTCTTGTACTTGAGGGTTGGATTCCTCACATCTTATTTGGTGCTGAGATCTGCAAGTTGGGTATTATATTGAGAGTTGTTGCTCTCTTAGATTTGGTGCTCTTTTTAGTTGGTGCTCTTTTTAGTTTGTGCTCTTTTTAGTTGGTGCTGATAAACCTTATGGATTGTAGTCTCTTATAACACATAATACAAAATATTACACATATATCTAGTGTTCTTTGTGTTCATTATGGTGATGATTTATAGTTCTCTATTATTCATGAATGTTGTTGATACATGCAAGTAGCTAAGAATGAATGAATAATATGTTTAAAGTGGTTGCTAATTAAAGTTTTGAAAAAAGTGCAAAAATATCCCTACAATGATTCACCCCCACTCTCAGTGTGGTTGGTGTGTCCAACAATTTTTATCAGAGAAAACCTTCACTATAATCCTTACAAGCTTGAAGGATATCCATGGAAACACAAATGGATGAATATGCAGATGAAGTTACCTTCTTTGATGAGACAAATTACTCAACATGGAGAATAGAAATGAAAGGGTATTTAAAGGAAAAAGGAGCGGGTGTTTGGAACACAATTTTTGGTGGATGAGCTCCCTCGAAGAATCAATCAAAATTTCTAGCCCAAAAGGAGGCAAATAAGAAGAATGGAGTGGTACTAAAGACCATTTTCAATGGACTCTTAGGTCTTGTCAAAGAAAGCATAGGACAACATTCCTACACCAAGGACCTATGGATGAAGATAGAGAAGGTATATCAAGAAAAAAGAAAAGACATTGAAGACAATAACATCAAGGACAATGAAGGTAAGGAGTCTCCAAAATATTCTAATTGTAATAATTCTAAGTGTGATGATGTTGAATGTTCTCCTACAAATGAAGAAGAAGATCTAGAATTAGTTTTTGTAGAATCAGTTGATAGTTATCTTATAGATAAAGAGGAAGAAATGTTGAAGTTTAAAAGACAATTTTTATCTAAGTTAGATGATGTTAGCATGGAAACAAAACATTATTCAATTTCTTTTGATTATCTTGAAAAATACACTAAGGAAGTCCTATAAAAGTACCCAAGATATAGCATGGCACTAAAGAAAATGCTCAAGAAATAAGAAGAAAGTAAAAAGACTCAATTAGAAGAAAAAAAACAAGAGATCCAAAGACTAAAGAATGAAATAATTAGTCAATCAAAAGAAAAGAAGAAGGAAGATGATGATCTTAGAAAAATCCTTGAAGTCAATGTCAATCTAAAGACCCAAATTGAAGAATCCAAAAGGATAGAAGAACTATTGAAGAATCAAGTAAATGAAAAGTAAGAGTCATGCCATAAGTTGAAAGAAGAAGTTGTTGATATCAGAAAGAAAGCAGAGATGTCAAATACTCATATCAATTTCATGAACAACTCAACAATCTCTAATGAAATCTTGGATAGTCAAAGATCACCAAATGATAAATCCAATCTTGGATACAAAAAGGAAGAAACACACTCTGAAGCTAGCACTTCTAAGAACCATGAGGTAAGTCCTTCATTTTCAATAAGTGGAAATAAAGCTGCAAGTCAGGCACCTGCACAAAACAAGAAAATATTCAGAAGATCAAAGGAAGGAAGACACCAAGAAGCAGGCCCTACACCTCAAACCAAATTCAAAAGGGAGACACCTTAAAGGTTGACACAAAATCACATGTATGAAAATGTTTTCAATGGTCATTGTTTCTCATGTAATGATTATGGTCACAAGGATTTGGATTGCAGACATTATGCAAGGAGAGATGTTGGAAGATTAAACAACATATTAACATGTTGGAGATGTAATCAAGTGGGACACATTGTTGCACATTGTCACACCATGAGATGTTACAACTATAGTGGGTTTGGCCACAAATCTCATGATTGTTGGAATTCAAGGAGATAGTCAATGAGGAATACTTCATACTATATGGAAAGAAGAGAAAATTAAGCATGGAAGAAAGACAATGTTGAAAGGATGGAAGCTCATAAAACCAGTGTTGAGAAACCAAAACACTTTCATAAGTGGATGAAGAAGATTGAACAACAATACATGAATCAAGGAATAAAGAATGAGGAAAGCCTTACATTTTCTAAGGCATACGCGGGCTCCTGTGGGAACAATCACATATATACGTGGAATGTATGAAGAAAAATTGCAGACATACGCGAGTTGTATGTGGTGAAGTTGCGTACATGAGGTAAACCCCTTAGAAAGAGTGGTGTATAGATGAGTTACAACATGGTTTGATGGTGCAACGGAGTTTATGCAAGGTCTAAGATAGTATTTTTCAGGTTTCCATGTTTGTATGTGGATTTGATGAATGTGTGGTGATAATATGTGGTTTCATTTTGGAGCATATGCTTGATGCCTATATTCGATGCATGGTACTAACCCTAGTGTTTGTTTTGAGACATTTTTTGTTAAGGTACAATGTTGGTTATGTTAAGTACTTATTAGTAAGGTTGTGGCATCTTGTTTATGAAGTATATCATGGATTATGTGATAGATGTACATCATTGATATATTGAGGCATATTCTTGGTACATGTCTAGATGTATTATTGCTTCATTATAATTGTTGTAGTGAATGGTTTGAAGAACATCTGTGGTAGTACATGGCTGATACATATGTGAGCTTTATTGATATATCTTGAGGAGTGTTGTGAGAAGAATTTTTTTTATGATCTTGGTATATGATTAGTTCATGCTTGAAGATACATACTAGGACATATTGTTGGTGATGTTTTGACACATGGATTGATATAAGGAATTATGATAGTGTCATGTGCTTCTGGAGGCCTACTTGTTGAATATATTAACATTTGGTTGGGTACATGATTGAGACATGTGTCATGGTGTATGTTGATTGATGTATACTTGTTGAGATACAATGATGGTAGATATATTGGATACACTGGCACATGGTTATGATACTTGGCTGAGGCATATCATGAGTGATATGACACTTGTTTGAGGTACATGGTTGGAATGTTGTATGGTTGATGATGCTATTGGTATTGGTGCATTGATAGAGGACTCTTGTTGGTTACATTGGAATATATATTTAGTATATGGTTGAAGTACATGTTTGTTACACATCTGACACACATTCTTGGCATAGAGTTGAGATACAATTCATGGTTTATGATGTATGGTACATGAATGATTTGCATGGTTGGAACATGTTATGGTGATATTGCTACATCTTGATTAGTCACAACTTGATCTATGGATGATGCATGATTGGTACATACTTTGTACATTGTTAGAGGAACTCGCTAGTTGGCACATGGATGATGTGGCATATATGTATGGATATACTTTTAGAAGAACATATTGACTATGGTATATTTTTTTTTTGTGAGTAGTCTTGATTGCTTCACATATTGATGTTATTGTGCATATGGTTGAGAGTTGTCTTGGTGGACATATTTGATTCAGTTGATGAGATTGTTTATGACAGGTTGTGTTGTGCATAGTTGATGTAATTATTGGTGATACATGATTGGTGTATAGCTAATGCATTGATTGGTGATATAGGTTTGGTGCATGGTTGATTCCATTGTTGTTGGTATACATACAAATTTATGGATCATTGTATGATGCATGGACAAGTCCAAATATCGTCAAAAGGAATAACAAAACATGGTATTCTTGATGTAGTATTGTTGATCAATTGATCAGTGCTCCGGTAGAGAAACAACATCCACAAAAAAATCAAATTACAATGGTACCACATTATTCAAAACAATCACCTAACATATTGCATAGAAGATAGGGGAAGACATATCCATAGGAGGAGTTATTCATTTTCCTTTGATTGGTTATAGAGGTATGATTCCAGGAGGAGAGATGATAGAGATGATCATAGAGGGAGAATTGGCAACCCTTCCATCAAAATTTCATCAGAGAGATATCCTTTGTAAAAAAGGGAAGAGATTTATCAGATGCATGGAGAGTATCCCAAAAGACAATATAACTAGGTGGAGCAGCCTCAGGGACAGTTCAATTAGGGGGATCATCCCCAAAGAGATATACCATTTTCCATTGATTTCAAAGGGGGAGAGATAGAAAGATTTACGTGGAGAGGAGAAATGATCACAGAGGGAGCATGAGAATTTCCATCATTATTGCCATCAATTATTGGAGTTGACATCAATGTTGGTATTTCCATCAATGCCAAAGGGGGATATTGTTAGACTATGTTTTCATTGATGTCAAATGGTTGATGTCAAGTGGGTTCATAGTGATTTGTTTTCATTGATATGTGATGGATTGATGTGTAGATGAATTGATGTGTTATCATTGATGTCAAGGTTGATCTCAAAGGAATTTGTATCATTGATGTTATTAATTGTTGGATTATATTGTCATTGATGACGTCAAAGGGTTGATGTCAAAGGGAGTTGCATCATTGGTGTCATGTCATGGTTGATAGGAAGTACCAAATGGATGAACTCCAAAGTGGTATCCTTATGGTGAAATCCCTCACAGGAAGACACTTTGCAAAGTCCAAATGGTTATCCCCAACCATTTGGTTATGGATCCCAGAATTGATTAAGGAATAATGTAATGAAATATCAATGAATTTGAAAGTGAGACTATTCTATATGGATAGTACTCGTCATTTTGTTTTCAGTGATATGTGGTACACCACGTGGATCCTCACTGTTAGGGAGATATGGACTTGTGAAGTTGGAGAACCCTCATGAGTTATCTAGAAGCCCCTAGAAGGTCAAAGAAGTCAAATTATTCTAGAATCTCCTAGAAGAAGTTGACTAGTCAAAGTGGGTGAAACTAGGAGTTAATCATGGATTAAGTTGTTTCACAAAGAAAATAATTTCAAACTAAATTAATTGCAACTAAAAGCGGTGAACTTACTATTTTTGGATAAAGAGGTTGTAAGTGGACACAATGGTTAGAAGTGGGTTATCCCTAAAATAAGGAAGTTGGTTAGAAGATATTCCCTAGAGAAATCTAATTGGAGAGTATAAGTAATAGAGTAAGGGTCTCTTATTGTGATGAAGATTGAGCACATTGAATATCTATTATTTGTGAAAGGTTATTTGGAGGTATACATTAACAGTTTTGAAGAAGTGAAGTACTGAAGTTATGAAGGAAAGTTGAGGGTAAAGTCTCGGAGTTACAACAAACTCAAGTAACCTTAATCTTTGATACATCCACTAGTTGCAATGGAGTTAGGGCATGCACATCCACAGGATACAGTGGAGGAAAGCATGAATACCTACGAAATGTATAAGGGAAAAGTGTGGATATGTAGAAGGATTTGTGCAGTCTTGAGAAGTGATGTTTGGTCCATATTACTGAGGTTGAGGTATGAAGCATCAGATCAGTTACAATGTTCAAAAGTATGATTTTTATTTGTATGGTTTTTTGGGGGGAGATATTTCTTGTCATGATACAGTGTATGCTTGAGGCATAATTCGCATGGTTGGATATGGTGAGCATCACTCTTATGTATGGTATAGATATGCACATGTTTTATGGAACAAGTTGTTGATTCTCTAGTTCATGATTCATTGTTGATATATCTCTTGATTCATGATAGATTCATGTATGTTGGTATACACGATGTGTGCTAGAACACGGAATACCAATGATCCTAGCATAGGTGCATGCTAGAATTGCATGAGGACATTACACATGTATGGTGATAGCACATAATATATTACACATGGAGATATGGTTTCCCACTCTCAATAAGGATGCTAAGGAGTATTGTCAAAGTTGAAATTTTTTTCAGCGATTAGGAAGGTCGTCGCTAAGAGATGATATGGATTTGAATATGCAAGTCAACTTACATGAATTTGACAAATGGGTAGTGGATTTTATCAGACCAATTAATCCACCAACAAGGAGAATATGATCCTGATATGTAATAACAACGACAGACTACTTAACAAAATGGACAAAGGAAGAACTAGCTAAAAATTGCAGCATTGAAACAATAGCACGGTTCTTATTTGAGAACACAATTACAAGGTTTGGGTGTCCTAAAGTAATTATGAGTGATCATGGGAATTTCTTTTTGAACAAGAAAATTGTAGCATTGACTGAAGAATTCCAGATTCAATATCGAAAGAGCATTCTGTATCACCCACAAGAGAATGGAACTGTGGATGCCTTCAATAAGATATTAGAGAATTCATTGACAAAGGTTTTTAATGTAGGATGGGATGATTTGGATTTAAGGATTCCTGCAGTGATATGGGCTTATAGAACTACATGCAAGAAGTTGGCAGGTTAGACACCATTTAAATTAGCATATGGTCAGGAAGCAATCATTCCCATGGAATTTATTGTACTGAGTCTGCACATTTCTACGATGGCAGACCTTATGGATTCCGATGCAATATAAGAAATACTATAATAGTTACTGATATTAGAGGAAGAACGATTTGTTGCTGGGTTCCATCAACAAGTACAAAATAGACACATCAAGAAGAAGAAATTATAGAAAGGAGATCCAATACTACTATATGAAAATAAGTTATTATATCACCTTGGAAAGTTCAGGACACACTGGCTAGGACCATATGTGATCAGGTATGCGAAAAAATTTGGTGTTGTTCAGTTGGAACAATTGGATGGACAAGTCGTGGAAGGACTGGTGAATGGGAATCGACTGAAACTATACAGGGATGGACGTCCTTTCACGCAATAGGAAAGTTGCACAGACTAACTTGTAACATAGTGTACTATAAGAAGAAAAAGAATGAAAAAGAAATAAAAAGTGAGAAAAAGAGAGAAAAAATGAGAAAAATAAAGTAAATAGTTCAACAAATAAGTCGAAAGTTGAAGAGTCCAAGTAGTTAAAGAAAATCAGGAAAATGTCGCAGATGAGAAAGAAGCAAGAAATAAATAAATTTCATGAAGAAATGAGAGATCGCACAGAGAGAATATATCGCACTGAAAGAAGAGATCTTGCATAGAAAAGAAATTGCACAGATGATAGTTAAGAGAATTTAAGACAATCCATGATGGAATGTGCAATAAAGAGTGACCATAAGGGTGAAGTAGTGGCACTACATAACAATAAATGTAGATTGGCCAAAAGATATTTACATATTGCATAATTGAATAGATAATTCTCCTAAGATACAGAGTTAATGAGCATTAAGAAAGATAATGAATGCAAAGCACTAGTGGATTAGACAGAAAGTTTAGGTGTGAAGGAAAGTTAACATCTGGCAATGAAGTATAAAAGAAAGCAAGGGGTTGATGGGGGAAGGTTATTGTCAGTTAGACTTCACAGAGAGAGCCAATTTTAAGAGCTGAATTTATAGAGATGAAGTTATAAAGTCAAGTTTCATAGCTGAGTTACATAACTCAGTTGTACGAAGAGAAAAATCACAGGGGAAGATTGCACCAACAATGGTAGTAGCAACTTCAATGTCAGTATCGAAGAAACTTCATGGTCAAACTGCAACGATGTCGGTAGTGGAAGAGACATGGGAGGAATCCTCCTTAGCATCAATATTCCCCAGAGACTATATACCATCGAGGAATCCATCCACGAAACATGTCAATTTACATAAGGATGCAAAGTATCCACTCTTGGAGCCATCGATTCCAGAGGTAGTCATTGTGGAAGGGGACATGGTAGTTCTGATACCCGCTTTAAAGTATGTTGACCATGAAATTACACATGAGAATAAGTTTCCATAATTATTTCCTAGCAAGTTCATGAAGAAATCCATTAGTTATGAGACTCATATGATAGTCATAGAGCCACAAACTTGGGCTACGAGGTTGCAGAAAGTGGGTCTTCTAAACCTATTCGACATACCTCACTTTGGAAGGAGCCAAGAGATCAATGCGCATGTAAAAATTTTGTTGAGTTGCATGCACGGGGGCTACATGTGGCTCGATAGGCCAATGTCTATTGATACATATTTAATCATGCGCATTATCGGTCTTTTGTCGCAAGGGGAGGACCCCACATCATTTTTTCGATAAGAAGAATGAAAAGAATCTCTATGAGAGAATGAAGGAGAAATTACATACATTCCGTGAATACAATGGATTAGATCTCAAAATCATATGCGACCCGATAGTAAGGTTTGCGACACAAGACTTAGCCTGTAAGATGTTACGAAAGTGTAGAAAATATCAAGTCCTAACAATGGTCATAGTGGCAGTGGAAAGGTGTGTCGAGGGCATCTAGATGAATTGGGAGACCTTTTTACTAAACCATTTTTTGTTTGATCACGAGGAAGCACAAAATAAGGGGACTAGGTTCCATTATTCCTGGTTACTAATTCTAATAGCGCTATCAGCATGGAGGGAGCCAGACAACACACCGTTTTTGGGCATCAAGGAGAAGCCATGTCTAGCTGTGCGCTATCAAAATCTTTGGTATACTATGCACTAGGTGCGATAAATGGACAATAATGTTGCATTTTAAATTTATAAGGAAAATATTAGGGACAACATCGAGAGGACACTGTGCATACTACCACAGGTGGTCGAAGCATATAAGGCAGTGCCACATTTTAAGGATGGGCGTCACCACATGTATGTACAAGAAAAGAACGACCCATATTAGCAATGGCTGCCAACCCAATAAAAATTGACTAAAGATGAGATGGGCCATATTTTGGTTGATTTGGATGAGGAGTGGAATATTCCACCAACAGAGAAAAGGCCATTAGAGAAACAAAAACTGCAAGTACATGAGATCGATGAGGATGAAGGAGGAGATGACTAGGATAGAGGAAAGGGCCTAGAGGAAAAACTAAACAAAAACAAAGTTACCAACTTAATGAGAAATGTGACCTCAAAATGAGAACACTATCCCTTAAAACTCATATTTTTTCATAAAGAACATAAAAAATAAACCCCCAAATCAAAAAGTGGTGCTACCGGTAGAACCATTTTTTCTAACGAGGTAAAAATTACAACTTTTTCAAGCATGGCCTTCACAAATCATACAGTAGCTTAGAAAAACCTTAAAATTAACACCCAAATAAAAACGTTGTGCTACTGGTAGCACCATTTTTTTTAACAGGGTCAAAATTACAACATTTTTCTAGAATGGCCTTCAAAACTCATACAGTAGCTCAGAAAAACCTTTAAATCAACACCTAAATAAAATAAAATGGTGTTACCTAAAACAAAATGTTTTTTATAAACGTTAAAATTATAGATAATTATGACCTAATTGAAATTGCGGCGTTGACAATAGATCCCTATGCAAATATAAAACCCAAAATTTGATCCTAAATGGTCACTTGAAAATTTATTTAGTAAATATAAAAAATAAACCACCAAATCAAAAAGTGGTGCTATCGGTAGAACCATTTTTTCTAACGGGATCAAAATTACAACTTTTTCAAGCATGCCCTTCACAAATCATGCAATAGCTTAGAAAAACCTTAAAATTAACACCCAAATCAAAACGTTGTGCTACTGGTAGCACCATTTTTTTTTAACATGCTCAAAATTACAACATTTTTCAAGAATGGCCTTCAAAACTCATACAGTAGCTCAGAAAAACCTTAAAATCAACACCTAAATAAAATAAAATGATGTTACCTAAAGAAAAATGTTTTTTTCTAAACGTTAAAATTATAGCTAATTACGACCTAATTGAAATTGGGGCCTTGACAATAGATCCCTATGCAAATATAAAACTCAAAATTTGATCCTAAATGGTCACTTGAAAATTTATTTAGCAACTTTTTTTGAAATTTACATTAAAAAATAAATAAAGAGAAAGGAGAAAATCTTCACAAATTATTATTTTTTTAAATGAAGAAAAAAACACATTTAAAAAATATATTCAAAATCCTAATTTAAAAAAACAAAATGGAAAAAAAAACCAAAAAGAAATGAAAATCAAATTAAAATTTCCCTGGAAAACAGTAATTATATATATATATATATATATATATATTATTTTTTTATTTTTTTCCCCTTTAGTTTTTAAAGTTTTTCTTTAAACTTTTTTTAATATAAATTTGCTTTTTAATTTCAATTCTTTTATTTTTCTTATTTTTTTT
>JASDQU010174479.1:0-13473 GCA_032191745.1 Picea mariana | reverse complement strand
TAAGAAGAGCTCAATCTTGGGGGTCCAAGAGCCCTCCCTTGGAGGAAGAAGGGACCCAAAGTCCCCTTTCTCTTTGGTGTTTTCTTTTCACTAATACAATCATTTCCATTGGTGACATGAGTCTTGTTTGTTTCTTGTTCTTATGTCCTTATGCACAATAGTTTAATTGTTTTTTTTCTTTCCTAGTTTAATTCTTAGCTTAGTCTTTTATGTTTATTCTTCTAACCCTTTCCTTTACTGATGTCTTTCTTAGCTAACCCAAATAAGCTTGTAAGAGCCTCTATTTTTCTCATTTAGGTGACGAAATAGGTGCAACGGGATGGTTGATGAAGCTTCATTGTGTTATATTAGCGTAAATTTACCCTTAGTTATGTCTCCTCTACCATAGAGTGCCTTTAGTTCTATAGAGTGATTGAAGGAGATGACTAGGCCTCCATAACTGATCCATAACTTTGAGTGACTTGGAGTTATTGTGTAGAATGGGTTGATATCTCATCGATTCCTAATTTCCTTGAACATGTTGAATATCCCCAACTATAATTGTGGGATATTTTCCTCGAACGTATCAAAAATCTGTCAGATTTTGGTGCCGCAGGTTGACTGCTAGTGTCTAGTGAAACATCGCAGGTTGCTAGGTATGTGAAGCGTGACACCCCTAAAAAATGATTAATTATTAGTAAAAATGGTTATGCCTATTTATCATATCTTCCTCTAAGTTTCAGGGTGAAAAATATAGTTGTAACAAATGCCTCATGTGTGAGTTCATAAGAGGAATTGATGGCCAAAACACATTATGAACAATGTAACAATGCGTACATGAGAGAGGTCGATGAGTGAGCTAAAAAATAAGGACCCTATGAGTACCTTCAATAAATCATCAACCATATGTATGTATATATCATCCTTGAGTCAAACATACCTATGCTTGGTACAATATAGACAAAGCATGATTGCCAAAAAATACACTACAGATCCATGACATGAAATGCAAGAGTATGGCCATGAAATATACATGGAAGATCCATGTCAAAAAAGGATCATAGCCAAAAGAGGATATGATGTGGATCTATGTCGCAATATATATCAAAGTCATAAGTTATATACTCCATATCAACCTGGGAGGGTTTTTCTATATTAGAGAAAGACCCTTGAACCCAAGGTATTCATCCTAAACCTCAATGGTACAAATCTACATCATGCAAATAATTGAAATTATGTCAAGCATGATATAAATCATATTATCACAGATCATTGAGGTGTATTGTTAATAGACATGAGGGGACCCACCAATAATGAAAATGGGCCCCAAGGTACCTAGTACGATCTGACGAGTGTGATAGATGTGATGATGTCAAACACTCGTAGATTCGATTGATCAAGTGTTAATGATTGTGAGGAAAACCATTGTTGATTGTGAGGAAAACCACCACCCATGACTGTAATCTCCAAGGTACTATATGGTTTCTATATTCTTATCCTAGATAATGTGTTTAAGTTAAAAAGAAGAGATTCGTCAAACGATGTCCTTAATGTATCCCCCAACAATTGACACGAAACAAAACACAAAAGGATGTGTTGAAGAGAGAGTATTAAAATTTACACAAGGATGGACAATATATATGGTAAACAAGACAACATATGGATGACTTAGGATTACTTCCCTTGAACATATAGGTAGAACTCACGACGAACTTGGAAACATGACTCAAATATCACAATTTGGTTTAGTTCGACGATGTAGGAGGCATTGAATCACTCTCCATAATGACCAAAAGAGTAACTACTCGGAGGAGTTTCGAGACTTGAACTTATGGTATGGCTCCTCATAAAGTTATAACCCAACTCTAAGACAATTACACAAACATGTTCCATTTTCAAGGGAAAAAGGACTAACAACTGCCACTTTTTGAAAAAGAAATAATATTGTTCTCCCCTTTCTCTTTTTTAACTTTTTTATTGTCTCTTTCATAGTTTAGTGAGTGAAAAAGAGAGATAAAAGTGTACTCAATAGTGTTTTTTCATTCAGTTTTTACGAGCCCAAGAAAGAGGTAAAAGGTTTCTTAGAAGTGTGTTTTTCATATAAGTTTTAGGAGTCCAAAAAAGAGGTAAAAGGATGCTCAAAAGTGTTTTTTTCTTATAGGTTTTACAAGACCAAAAAAGAGGTAAAAGTGTGCTTGTTTGGAGAGAATGAGTGGCTGAACAATATGCATCTATGTTCTAAGATGATGGAACTAACCTAAGCAAAGTGAACGCAGCAAGGTACTTTTCAAGTGAGGTGCACTCATAGAATATATTTTCTTCATAGGTAATGGTTACAAAAGGTAGTTTGCTAAAGAAAAAGATGAGAGGTCAAGTGTGATTGCAATAGTGGTAAGCGGGATGAAAGAAAATAGTAGTGGAGAAGTAGGCACCGAGAAATAAGAAGTGAGTGCATAGGAAACAATAGAGTAAATTCAGAATGAACATAACCCTCTTGGGACATGGCCAAAATATAGGTGAAGAAGATAAAATGAGGTTGAACTTCGAGACATAGAGGGTCTAAATTATGGATCTTATGCCTACAAGTAATTGCATTATGGGCACGAGATGGAAATTAGGGTGCTAACTAGGGATCCCATGAAGGGTAGGTAGTGCCACCTAAGTTATGATGTGAAATAAAGAATTTGTTAATGTCACAACCTGACGAGGTCAAACCTAAGTATTTTTTATGACAGTGTGGATGGTCAATAATGCAAATGGATTTACAGAGAAAAAACTGTCCTATATGCCAATATGAAACACATACCTCAAGTTCAGTGGATGTCACTATGCTACAAAGAGAGTCACCAATTCCTATAAAACACATCCATCAATACTAGAATAATGGTTAAATTACATAGTTATCCAGATGGATTTCGATGGCCGCCCACCTATTCCAACTTGTTCATTTTGGCAGTTTGGCAATTTTTTCCTAGTTTTTGGGTCCCCGACTTCTGGGGCCGTTTTGAGGCCCTAAACAACGTTTTCAGGACTCATCACAGACAAAGTTAGATTTTGATGAAAAAATGTGTATTCCTCAGATAGACCTTTCCAACGATCTATCATGCGCCTAAAATGGAGATTGTATGCAAAATTTACGACCCCGAGAAGTTGATGTACTAGCTTACCCCAACGAGGCCCACATGACTTTTGGTGCTTCATCTCCTAGGGTTAGGTTTTTGGTAGTTGTTGAGTCTCCATTTTGACATTTCTAATGCCCTATATTACCCTCTATCTGATCCTTTTCTACCTATGTTATGAGTGTATACTTGACTATTTCCTCCATAAATCCACTTAGTGACCTTGTTCATGTGCATAAGGGGTAAATTATGATTAAGGCATGATTTGTTTAGTTTTTCTTGAGTTAATTTGATTTAATGTTTGATTTTGTATGATCATTATCATTTGAATCTTAAGCAACATTGATCCAGTACTTCCTGGGTGACTAATCCGGTACCAACATTTGTTCTGTGCTAATCTAGTACTCATGGTGTGACAATGTGTATTCCAGTACTAAACACCTACCTACAGGATTCTGGTACTAGCATTCTGATACTATATTTTCACCTCTATTTCCGGGCTGATGACGATGAATCTCAAAATTTGGGGACATGGGTTTTGTCCAGAGTGGTGTTTTCATTCGGATGCATGGTCCAGAATCTCTAGATCACACACGTGTGGACCTCCATCTCAGGGGGAACGATCCATCCTCAATCTTTGCCAATTTTCTAGAAATTCTAAGATTATGCCCAGATTCGTGGGAACAACATTTCCTTGATTAGATAGTGGTTTTACTCGACATTCATTGATGGAAAATTGTCTTTATTTGGATTTTATTTTCTAGATCCAAAATTGTAATGTAAAAATCATATAAATTGAGTGATGGCTAAGCCAAAAGGGAGAGGAATTGTTATGTTGCAGATTGGATTTCTGAACATATTATCTTTGTAAAATTGTTGAATAATTAATATGAGATTAAGTTCATTGACTCCAGGTGTTATTTAAAGTTTACTATTTTGTGAGTTCCCTCTAAGCTTCCCTATTGGCATCGGCAAGGACCCACTGGTCAAACTTGGCAAGCTTACTATAATTGCAACGTGGATCTAATTTCTGTAAGTATGTCTATAGAGTGATTTTGTACATATCAATTGTGAGTAGAAATGTTTGATGTAAACAAGTTGTAAGTTACAACATAATATAAGCGTGGATGCATCAAAAGTTGTGAACAATAATCTAGTGGTAGCTTTATAATCATTTATAATTTCTGTTTGTGAACATTTATGATTTATGTGTGTGATCATTTATTTATGAATTGTGTCCTTTTAATCTTAGCTTTTATCTTGCAAAGTGTGGCAGTGCAGGAACAATTTGAGAGTCCATATTTTGCATTACATGAGCCAACACATGGAACATCTCATTTAAAATCCATGTTTCCTGTGTAGAAATAAAGTAACTTTTCAGAATTGCGAGGTTGCATTAAAATTCCTTTTCTGATTTGAAGAGTGTGCAGCATTAGACAACTTGCAAGTTGATATTGAAGTGAGCTACTAAAGGAGTAAGATAAAAATCCATTTTTTGCCTTCATGAGCTATTAAATGGAAAATCTTGTTTCTTGTAAGAGAGCCTTTGGAGTGCATGTTAGCTAGAGTCTTTTATTTGAATTTTGTTCTTTAATTTTTGCACAGTGTGTAAAACATAGATTAAGGATTGCAAAATAGAGTGTTGATTTCTTTTAGTTTAGTTTCTTTAGGAGATAGAATCAAAGTTCATATTTTCCTTTCATGAGCCATCAATGAACATGTCCATCACTTAAGCAAGAACTTTAGATCATATGTTTGTTTATGAGTTTTCTTTCTAATTTATGAATTGTGTGAAGAGTGTTATCTTTAAAGTGTGAAAACATAGTATTGGTTTTTAGATGATTTTATTGATTGAACTATACTCATCAGACATAGGAACCTATCTATTATTGGCACATATAGTGCATCAACTCTATTGATTACGAATCCTGGTTGATAATTTATGTTTGGTAATATATTATGCAAATAATTGCACCACTAGTAGTCTAGGGTTTTGGAATTCATTATTATTGTAAAAAAGGCCTTCATAGCCTCATTGTAGTCATCTTCTTGCAATGAGAACAATTGTCACATCTCTTCTTAGAGATAAGCCACCACCATTCCAACAAGCTTGGTTTCTATTGCATTTTATAGTTTCAACTTATTTCCTTATTGAATAGAAACTGGTTTTACTATATCTCTATTATTTTGTGTTAAACATATTTTAATAATTTGTATTCATTTTGTTCTTCTCATAAAATCCAGATCAGTGGTATTAGAGTGGTTTTCTCCTTATCATTCTTAATGCATGTCCCCAACGAGGTCAAGGTACAAAGAATTGGGTCTCGATCTTGTTTCTCTTGAGGATAAAAGATCTCGCACGCCCAAGAGACCTCTCATGGAAGGAGAAAAGAAAGATGATGGGACAAGAGATCCTTTCAAAATGTTTCTTGAGGAATCCCTCACGCAACACAGGAATGAGATGATGGATAGTTTTGCGCAAATCCTTCGATGACTACCAATAGGTGACGCATCTTCCTCGAGAGGAGGCATCACCCCATTCAAGGTACAAATAAACTTTGATATTCCTATATTTGAAGTTCATATAGACACAGATGTTGTAGAAAAATGCTTGGATCTACTATAAGGGTATTTTTTTGTCCATAACTTTTCAAATAGAGAAAATATTACTTTTGCGCTCCTCAAAGTCATTCCCCATGTCAAATATTGGTGGGAAACTTTCTATGATCAAAAGGAAATAGGGGAACCCTCATTATTTGCAGTCATGATCACCTGGGAATCCTACAGGGATGATATTAAGGAAAAATACTACCCCGTCGGAAGTTATGACGACTTGTATACAAAATGGACCACACTACGGCAAGAAAGAGACCAAGCAGTGCCAAAGTTCACCAATATATTCCATACCTTGCACACCAATATGGGTATCAAATATTATGAGCAACATCTGGTGCTATGCATAGATACATCCAGACTGAAATGAAATTTCTGGACATCTCAACCTTGGGTGCAGCCTATCTATATGTTATCAAAATCAAATAGAAGCTCAAACAAAAGACGCACCAATTTGGGCGTGGGAACTCCTCGCAGAAAAAGCCAAGAAAGGGTGGCTCCAACACACAAAACAAAGGAAAACAAAAATATGGACAGCATCAACAAAACCAATCCAAGACATAAGAAAATAAGGACACCGAAAAGACAAAGAAAGATACCGAGAAGTCGTGTGACTTCTATAAGAGCCCTTGGCATAACACTATTAATTGTCGCTCAAAGAAGTCAATGGCGGATGAATCGAAAGCCTATGAATCAAATGCGGGTTCTGACTTTGAGTTAGAACCAGAAAGGGGGAGGCAGATCAATGATGTGGAACCTAGTTCCATTGTTGCTACCACCAAGATCCAATCAAGTGAACCAGACAAGCTAGAAAAATGCGATCCCCTTTTTCATTCAAAGATGTGGATAAACGGCACCCCGTTACACTTCATCACTGATAGAGGTAGCTAGAAGAACCTCATATCAGTAGAGGTCATCAGGCGACTAGCCCTTTCGACAACACCGCACCCGTATCCCTTCACCATTGTATGGATTCACCAAGGAAGGGATCTTCACGTCAGCCAATAGTGTCATCTGTCGTACGACATCAAGCCCTTCAAAGACAAGGTATTGTGTGATGTTTATCCTCTCAAATTTTTTAATGTTCTTTTGGGAAAACCTTATTTATGGAAATATTATGTTGTATATGAGTCTAGGCCTCATAGTGTTATTATTACTTTGAACAGGAAATTGTACAGGATACCCAAGGCAGTACCACCTAGTTTTATTTCCTTGATCTCTGCCAAGAAATGAAGGAAGGTCATCTCTCAGAACGAGAAATTTGTCTTCTTCATGATTCTATCTTAGAATGAGAGAAAGATTGCAGCCACATCTAGAGCCTCCATGACCGATCTCTACACACAAAAAAATCAAGTGGATAAGGTCATGGAAGAATACTCAGATATGTTCTCCTCACCTACCGGGGTACGTCTTCATTTCTAGGTCAAGAATCCCATCGATATGACCCCCGATGCACCACTACCCAATGGGCCAGTCTACGGCTGGTCTCTGTTAGAAAAAGATGATATCAAGAGGAATATCCAAGAGCTACTCCAAAAGGGGCACATCTGTCCCATCGCATCGCATTTTGGGATCCCAATCATGTTGGTGTAGAAGAAAGACAGGACCTAATGACTCTACATTGATTATTGGGCCCTGAATAAAATCACAGTTTGGAACCGGTACTTGATTCCCTGAATCGACGACCTCCTTGACCATATCACGAGGGACAAATACTTCAACAATGTTGATCTAAAGTCTGGCTACCACCAGGTCCCAATAGAATAGACAGATGTATGGAAGACTGCCTTCAAGTCAAAATAAAGTCTTTTTGAATGGTTGTTCATACTGTTTAGTTTGACAAATGCTCCAAAAAATTTCATGAGGATGATGGATGATATCCTATGACCTTTCACCAATACTTTTGTAGTGGTGTATCTAGATGAAATCCTCATCTACAACAAGACTTGGGTGGAACACTTGCAGCATATTCAATAGGTTTTGCACACCCTGCTGTAGCACAAGCTATATGCCAACTTGGAAAAATTCTCCTTCGACATGGACAAGTTCCATTACCTCAGCTACATTGTTGATCAACATGGTGTGCATGTAGATCCAGCCAAGATCCAGGTCATCTGTGATTGTCCAGCCCCAACCACACTTAGTGAGCTTCAAATCTTCTTGGGCCTTGCCAATTTCTATCGCAGGTTCATGTTGGGATTCTCTCATATCGCATGGGCCCTCAGCCAAGTAACCAAAGGTGGTGGTAAGGAAAAATTTGCGTGGGGCATGTACTAACAAAAATATTTTGATGATTTTAAGAAGTGATTATACTCATCCCCAATACTTTCATTACCGAACCTGCAGTAGCCCTTTGAGTTTGAGACATATGTTTCAGACTATGATTTGGGCATCGTTCTCACTCAACATGGCCACCTTGTGGCATATCATAGTGAGACATTATAAGATGTTTTTCGTAAGTACCCTACTTAAGAAAAATAAATGTACTCCATTGTGAAAGACTTCCGCCTGTGGAGATATTAGATTCATGGGAAGGAGACAGTCATCCACATTGATCATAATCCACTGTAGTTCATGCAGAAACAAGGGAAATTGCAGAATGAACACCATCAAAAGTGGTCCACATACTTGCAATAGTTCCACCTCAACATAAAGTATAAAATAGGAATTACCAACTGAGTTTTTGATTATCTCAGCCAACCTCCAGTCGTGGTACTCACCATGGTGCTAGACTCTTATGGCCACCAAGGCTATGAATCGCCACACCTCTATGAGGCAGACCCTGACTTCGCCCCCACCTACCAAATTTTGGGCTCAAACTATGTTGTCTCCAATTTTCATCTTTAGGATGGGTTGTTGTGCCATCTGGGCCATGTCTGAATTCCATCAAGTGAGCAAGTGAAGCTGATTTGGGAAGCTCACTACAGTCGGGTAGCATGACACTTTGACATAAAATCGATAGTGGCAGTGCTACAAAAACATTTCTATTGGCTGAAACTTCAACAAGATGTTGGAAAGTATATCATGTCCTGTACCATCTGCACTATTGCCAAACTGACCATTAAGAAACATGACCTATACACCCCTCTACCTATTCCTGATAGGCCATGGAAATCCATCTCAATGGACTAGATTTCGGGGCTTCCATCCACCAAAAGGGGAAATAACTGTGTTTTGTGGTTGTTGATCTCTTTTCCAAGATGGTGATTATGGTCGCCTGCAAGAAGAGAATCACAACAGATGCCACTACCAAGATATTTTTTGAAAGAGTTTGGGTACATTTTGGAATCTCACAAACCATTGTCTCATATCAGGACAATCGGTTCCTCAACACAATTTGGTTGAGCCTTTGGTCACTGTTGGACACCAAGCTCTCCAAATCCACTACCTTCCACCCCCAGAGAGATGGTCAAACTAAGTTTGTCAAATGGATGATCGTGCATATCCTTCACATGTACAATTCCAAGCACCTCCACACATGGGATGAGAGTCTTCCCTATGTCCAACATAGCTACAACAGATCCCTACATAGCTCAATCGACCACAACCCCTTTCAGATGGGGTTGAGATTCCAACCATTGGGCCCCATGGATGTTGAACTACCCCTGGAATACACCTCGACCGACTCATCCCCTGATCCACCTGAAGCTAACAAAGCCACCCGATTCATTGATATAATCCAACACATCCACCAACAGGTGCAAGATATTTTATAGAAGTCCAATTCCAAGTAGAAGCAACACCATGATCAACACCGGGTGCCACATAAGTTTTAGGTGGGAGACAAATTTTGGTTGAACTTGAAAAAAAAACACCTTACAGGGCCCCATCGGAAGCTTCACCCACTCCGTCATGGATCGTACACCATCACCAAGGTTCTGGGTGAATTCTTTTGAGCTCAACATTCCTCCTTTCCTTGGCTTTCACCCAGTATTCAACGTGGCTCTCCTTCAGCCATATTTCCCACCATTATTGGACACCTCAGAGATAACAGAGTATTTGACACCAACATAGATCAACCCTAGCTACATGAAACAGGAACCCAATGATCATATTGTGGACACATAGGTCAAGGGAACTCAACATCAAAGGATCCATCTTTATCGAGTTGTCAAAGTAGGGCAGCTCCTGCACCAAGGAAAGTGGCTCACCCGAGGCCAAATTCAATAGAAATTTCCTCATCAGATGGGGGAAATCAACAAAATGGATACCATTACTCTCTAAGGGGGGAGGATTGATCCATATGGATTTCGGTTTCCTCCCACCTATTCCAACTAGTTCATTTTGGCATTTTTCCAGTTTGGCATTTTTTTCCTAGTTTTCGGGTCCCCGACATCCGAGGTCGTTTTGAGGCCCTAAATAGTGTTTTCAGGGCTCTCCATAGTCAAATTGTACACAAATTTATATTTTGATGGAAACATGTGTATTCCTCAGATATAACTTTCTAACAATCTATCATGCGCCTAAAACGAAGATAGTATGCAAAATTTACGATCTTGGGAAGTTGATGTACTGGCTTACCTCAACGGGACCCACATGAATTTTGGAACTTCATCTCCCAGGGTTAGGTTTTTGGTTTTCTATGGTTTTTGAATTCATGCTTATTGTAAAAAATTACTTTAGAGCCTCATTGTAATCATTTTTTTTTGAATGAGCGCAACCGAGAGATAAGCCGCCACCATTCCAACAAGATTGTTTTCCGCTGAATTTTATAGTTTTAGCTTATTTCCATATTCAATAGAAACCAGTGTTACTCTATCTTTGTTATTTTTTTTTAAACATATTTTAATAATCTGTATTCATTCTATTATGCTCAGAAAATCTAGATCACATAGTGAGAGATAAAAATAAAATAAATGTTTTTTCTATTTTTTGGAATATATATTATTTTTGGATTTTGTGATGTATCTAAATACAAAGAGGTTTGTGCCAGTCCATACTTATGAATGTAGAAGATTCAAATACAACACATATTTATCCAACAAATCATTCAATGCATTATATTTCTGTGGAATGTGTTGATATCCAATGTAATCGAAATACCTCTCTAGGAGATGCACCCTTAGATACTTACACAACAATGTAGGAATTCTAACTTGATAAGTGTGATTCAATTGTGATATCACTAGCTATGAATCTAGCCTGACAAACAACATGTGAATACTGAGAGAAAGAGATTTAAAAAAAAATTCTAAGGCCCCACCATATTATGTGATGTTATTGTTTGCAAGATCGAGGAAAATTCCCCCTAAACTCACTAGCTCATCAGTGGGAAAGAAAATCACCCAAGCAACGAAAGAAAGGTTCTAGGTATAGTGGTTGACACCATCTGTGAAGCATATATAAAATGAGGTGTATTTTGACATATGAAAATCAATTATAAAGCATGATAAGCATTGAATCGAGACAAAATGCACACATAAGAAAAAATACTCCAAACCTAAAAATACATCAAATACAAAGTATCATGTGGCCAATTGTCCTAGCATAATACTTCTTTCAGAATATCCTATTGTGAGGCTTTGAGCGATCATTTCCATCATAGTCATCTAACTAATAGACCCCCTTTTTCAAGATATGTTTAACAATGTAAGGACCATTCCATAGGGGTTCAAATTTTCCTATACCTAACTTATCATGATGTTGATCATAGACAAATACCAAGTCACCTTCCAAAAAGATACGAGGACATACCAATTTGTCATATTGGGATTTTATGCACTTCTTGGGAGTCACATTGACCAAAGAATCATCAAGATGATGTTAATATAGGAAGACCAAATATAAGAGATGTTATTCTTCTAAATAAGTATTGGGTTTCAGTTCTATGGCTAGTTTTAATGAAGGAATTTCACATTCAATAAAAAAACCCTGCCTCTATTCCATAGAGTAGCCAAAATGGTGTAAACTTGGTGACAATATTAACATAGGTTCGATGGGCCCATAAAACTTAAAAGATAATCAGATGCCAATTAGACTTTTGTTTCCCCACCATTTGTTGAATCCAATTCTTCAAGATTCAATTGGGGGTCGTTTTCTTTGTGACTGGAATAAGATTAGATACCCCTTCAGTCAAGGGAAACAAATAGATAAAGTTAGATCAAAGAAGTATTTCGACCTCCATATTGATGGAAACGAATTTTTTTGAGTTGACTAGCTGGAAATTTTACCAACTATTCTTGGATCTGTGGTATGTTTTGATCTCATTCTCAACGATTCAAGGATCGATGCCAGACATTTATTCGTAAGACCAAGAAAAACATGTCACATAATTCTTTAAATAAGGAAGTATACAATTTTTTTTTTCAAGAGAATAATCTGCACCTATCACGACATTTTCCATGATGCTTTATTTAACCAAAATGTCAATGGATATGGTTTTTTAAATATTGGCCAAATTCCCTTATGAAAAGACATCTTGAATCATGATGGTAGATTGGTACCATGGAACATTATCAAAAAAACATGATTTTTTATGTTTTCCTCCAAGCTCTCCAACTCAGGGAGGAATGATGTACAATGGTGCATGTCATCCCATGGCTTTTTTATGGTGTTCATGACTTCTTTGATGGCCTCATAATAAGGAATCTCATAATCAAGTAATTCATGTGGATAAAAAGGAGGAGTGACAACCCAAATGGGATTGGTATATTGGTCAATCTCCACATCCTGTTGGAGTTTTGACATAGGGTTAGAATAGGCCAAATGGATTGCTTGATAAGAAATATAATCCAATGCTAATGTAATTGAATATCCATAAGATTCTATGTCCACAAGTTTATGAATCACCCAAGGATCAACCAAACTAAGGGATCGAGTGGTAGTAGAAGAGATCATATGGATATGAGCAACATACATCATAGGAGATGGAGGGGGAAGGGTAAAAGTTCATATAAGAGATGAATATTTGAACATCCCCACATCAACACTCATGTACGCACTCTGGGAGTCGGGCACAAAGTCTCTATTGGTACCCACAATGGTTCTAAGGTTGGGTGTGCATAACACAAGTTGGTCGATAGTCATGATACACCCCTGATGGGGATAACGAAGGACCCAAAAGACTAACAAGGATATTTCCATCATAGCATAAAAACAAATACACACAAAAGTAATATTATATTCTAAAGGGGCATCCACTACTTCCACTTCAACATAAATGGTTTTGCCACCTAACTCTATGGGAAATGCATTGAGTATCCCATGAGGGAAATATTGATCACATTGATTTTTTTCAACATCGTGTTGGATTAAATAATATATGGAGAACTAATGGATCTCCAACATGAAATGGATATGATGCAGGTTGAGGCTCCCTCATTAATAACCATGCGGTAAATCATTTTTCCACTCACGATCAATTGTATTTGATAAGCAATATGGAGAAAGAGACTATATTTTCTAGATTCTATATCAAATGTAATCACATTAGAATATGAAAGATATACCCAACCTATGGAAGTTAACAACTCTTTATGCTACATTGGGAAGCTTTGGAGATCTTCTAGAGTGGACATGGAACATGGTGCCTGGGCTAAGTCTTCCACAATACTATAATTGTGGGTAGCTCATGCATCGAGATTATGTGTAGTTATATGAAGAGCATATTTTGGGGGGTGAAGCACTATATCAAGTGATGGATTCTCTATCTAGATAGGGCCTCTTGGTTGGGTATAAGATAACAGATCCATAGAGGAAGGACTAGTGTCAATAAAGTTGTAATTACGAGCTCAAGTTTGAAGTGATATAATATTTTCAAGTA
>JASDQU010174478.1:4757-20744 GCA_032191745.1 Picea mariana | reverse complement strand
GAAATACTTTACCCCAAGCGATTGTGGTGTGGAAGGATTTAGACAATAGAAGTCAAAAGAGTGGAACTAACTTTGGTTCCAAGATGGCCAACCAAGATAGTATGTTGAGATTGCATGTGTTCCATGAAAATGGTAAGGATGATGTCGAACAACACTGGTTCACCTACAAAGAAATCTGGTCTATAAGGAGAGTTACAGATGAGGCGACTAAGATCACACAACTGGAGACTACATTCATGGATCGAGCCCTGATGTGGTACATGAAGTATAAGGCTATTGCACCAACAGGACATGTGAGGTCCTTGACTGAGATCAGACAGGATTTGGTTCAGGAATTTCAAAAGCTGAAGTCGAAGTCCCAATTCATTAAAGAAATCAAGGAAATCAAGCAGGAAGAAAGAGAGATCATCTTGGATTATGACCAATGGTTCAAAATCTTGTTGGATAGGATAACATTCTAGATACATGATTTGTAGCACAAAGAATGGTTCATTGGGAGGTTTCTCTGCCTTATCTGAGTCCTGCTCACCCAACAAAAGTTGATGACTCAGGCAAAGGAAATCGAGATCATGATGCACTTGGAAGCCACACCTAGAGGCGTAGAAACAATGGTCAGGTTGGAATAGATCTAATCACAACTGACCAAACTAACAATACAACTGCAATATATGGCCAAGGATAAAGTTGTGCACAAACATGTGTGGTGCAGTACATGTTGTTTAGAAGGGCATTGACGAGATGAGTGCTCGATTTTTCCAAATTATGTGGGGATGGGTGTGCCAAGTCCATTTCCATATAGACAGTCAGAGTGGTGTGAAATATGTCGTTATTCAGGCCATGTTCCACCTCGCTTCCCCACCTTACAAAATTATCAAGAAATGAATCACACCCCCTTTTGTGAATTCTATAAGTTCGTTGGCCACGATATCAATAGTTTTCACTCCCTCCAGTTTCATGTTTCACGATTCTGCACTAAGTCATGCATACTTTTCACATATTATTATAGTCCTGAACATGTAATCGAGGATAGTCCAGAATTTCTAAATAAATGGGAGGAAAAGAAGGTTAACTATAACATGGTACATGTCAAGCCATGCAAAAACAAGAAGAATAATGGAGAAGTGGATGTCCGGGTAGTAACCCGTGGAGGGGTGAAGACAAGCGTAGACTTCGAGCAGGGAGAAGATTTGGGTCAACTAGCAGAGGGAAAGATCAGAAAGGCCCCCCAACCCCATCCTACATTTGATGCAACTTAGCAGAAGCAGATTTTGCACAATGTGTAGAGAGCCTTAGAAGAAGAATGTGTGTGCGAGGAGTTGCAACGCGTGACTCAGAGGTCTCTTAAAGAGGCACAGGTACGAGAGGAAGTTCATAGGTCACTAGAACTAGCACGGATTCACGAAGAAGTGCAGGGAAAAACATATATGTTGTTGGAGGAAGCTCATATGCGCAAATAAATTCATCCCGCAACCCAAATATCGATATAAGAAGCATGCAAATGGACTATGTTGTGATGCGCTGATCAGGAAGCATATGAACAGTGCTAAGAAGACTTGAAACGCACAGTGCACGTAGAAGCCTTGTGTGACCTCAATCGCATGGTAGAAGCATAAGATCAATTTAATACCTTCTTGCATTGTTGTTTGTGTTTTCTCAAATATACAAAAGCTATGAGTAAGTTGACTCAGATGTTAACTTCTTGCATGAAAGAACAAGGAGAGGAGACTATCATCGCAGATTTGCTACCAGAAAGGGATGTATAACAGGTCAACAAGTAGAAGTGCACTGGCTGAGAGTTTAAGATGAAGAAGAGCTTGGTGGGTATGATATGGATGGAATTATGTTGGATCTAGGATATGATGTGAACATTTTACCCAAGAAATCATGGGAAGTGATGGGGAAACCGAAGTTGGTTTGGTCACCCGTTCAGCTTCGATTAGCCAATCAGTACAAGATCTGCCCCATCGTTCGGTTGGAGCAAGCAAAGGTGAATATAGAGGGAGTAAAAACAAAGATTGACTTCAAAGTCATTGAAATCATGGATGAGTCGGATCCCTACCCTGCATTGCTAGGAATCAACTATGTCTTTGACAACAATGTAGTGTTGAATTTGAAGAAACGCCAAATGTCATTTGAGACTAACACCATGTTCGTGGTTGTGTCACTTGATCCATGAGAAGGCGACTGCAACAATGATCCTGTCAATGAGGATGCACAGAGATCAGCAATTGAAAATATTTACAAGGTCATGGGGCACAGGGAGGATTACATCAACCCCACCGCAGATGGGGAATTAAGTTGGAGGAGTTTCAAGTCTTATGACATTGATTCTGAATATGCCATGGAAAGATACCAGAATAATTTATATGAGGTGTCAACCAAGAGGTGCTCACACCTCTATGGAGTAGCTCGTTGAAGACCATAGCTCCTACAGGTACTATGGGTGTACTTCACTGCCATGGCCCTAGTGTCCTCACTACCTCCCCGAGTCTCCTAAAATGTTTCAAAAGATAGCCATCTCCTCGATATCCTGAATCCCCCTTCACATCGTGCATAGAAGGAAAGCAACAGGGGATAATTCCAACCACTCTTCGGTCGAATCAAAGAAACCACACAGAGGGGTGAAAGAAATCTGGGTGGCGCCTCCCACTAAAGTACCTGTGCATCGGTATGGGAGGTTCTAATATTGTATTGGGCCCCATCATCCTGGGCCCTTCATATATCAAGATGGTGACATTCATATGGATAGTACCAGTAATAACTATGGTGACCTTCCCCATACCTAAGATCAAATAGTGGTTAACTAACTATTCAAGAGCACTTACTCCCTCCCTACTTCCCTAGCATACAACCTCGCAACTGATGGCTATGAAATCTCACACAACCACCAACTTTCCATGCTACAACCTGCAGTACTGCAATTTGGTACACTCACACATGCCATAATTAGTTTACATTCAAATCCTGTATAGCCTTCGGTTGTCCCACAGTACTCCATGGGAAACTTGTTTCCTTTCTCATTATTGTTGCTCTCATCCGTCTCCACCTTCTTCCTGGTATAATACATACCCTAACCTCACTTTCATCTAGCCAATTAACCAAACCACAATTTAGAGTCACCCACCTTGCCCATCCGCAAAAACTTCATTATGTGCCCAGCTTAGACTTTCCATGGCTTCCTCGAGCAGACCTCAGGGATGAATAAGACCTCGGAGTACTACCAATCACCAACCGAAATACCAAGCCTTACCTCTACATGTCACCCTCATAGGGTCCCAAACAATATGGGTACATGATATATGGTCTGTCGAATATGATGTATGCAACTCTTAGCAGTTCCCCGCTCTATCCTTTGCTCACTATGCTCGCAATGTTTGCAGTGCAGATGATAGGCCGCTTATACTCATCTAGAAATGGGCCCAGCCTCTTCACCAGGCAAGAATCCTCTCCCTATTGTATTTTCCTGACTTTGGACACAACGGACCGGTTACTCTATTTACCCACCTATTACTCACTCAAGTGCATGGAAGATACCTCTAACTAGGAGAGAAGTACCCCATCGATGAAGTTGCAATATGTCATGTGATGGGCCTACCTCTTCAAGGTGAAGAGCTCAAGAAGGCCCTGACTGCCAAGGATTCTTCCCAACAAGAAATCTATGGAATCTATTCTACCCAGTGAGGGAGGTTGGGAATTCTTATCTCAGAAGTCAGCAATAGACCACTTAGGTTTGCTACCCAGTTGTTAGCATACAAAATTTTACGCAATTGTATTAGAGATGAATGCTCGTACAGGGTCATCGTAGTCATTGAGTGGTGCATCACCGAAATTCAAATGGCATGGGCCTAATATGTAATGAATGAATTCATAGATGATTGTTCGGACACCCAGAATGTAGGGAAGGAATTTCATTATAGTTGGATCCTCTTATTATTAGAAATGGTACTCTGGCGACCCCCTCGCAGGTTTAAACATCCTACTCGTAGCAAGCAAGTATTTGAAGGTCGCCACTTCTTGAAAATACATGAAATAAAGGACCCACACATCCAGCAATCCGTCAATGATCTATTTGAAGACCAGTATCACCAACTTATGAAGACTATTACAGCACATGAACGCATCCTGTGCACCCTTATCGATAGGTATGAGGGTTTTCTTATTTTTGAATGCACATCACATAACATATGTATTTATCGTAGTTGTGACCAAGGAGTTTCCATGGCGCTCCTTCCTTTCTATAATATTAAGGATGGCATTCAACAAGGAGTGATCAAGTGGCTTGACCATCTTCAACCGCTCCTAGTCGAAGACACCACGACCCTCAAGACGTGCACAAAACACAACCAAGATTGCAAAAAGGCTAAAGTAGCCCAACATCAGTCTCAAAATCCACCCTCACCTGGGAGGGGTACTCCTACTGAAGCAGTAAACAAGAGGGGCCATGCTCCCTCATCTACACCTCTGCTTCAACCAACACCATCAGGCCCTAAGCAGTAGAGAACCAACTCCTTTGTTCACCCTTCCAATTTGATCACTTCGACAGGCATTGCTCAGATGACACTAGAACTAGCCACTCTCATAAACACATTACATCACTATTTGTTTCTAAAAAAAAAACTCCATTCCAAGGCGCTACGCAACGTCGACCATCTTAGGAAAAATTTACACGACATTTAGGCGACGTGGTGCAAATTCCAGTCCACACCTCACACCCATTGCCTTCCATCTAGGCTGTCAATATTCCCACTCATATCCTTTTCACGGACCCCCTTCATTACTTACCCTCGATGTGCAGCATGGTGGGATTCCCTTGACACCACTTCCTACCCCTCTACTGCATGAATGTACCGCCAATTTTCTCTCTAAAATAGGTGAGCGAAATGAACAACTTGGGCAAGACCATGCCCAATTACATCTACAACACCAAGAGGAGATTGCAGTGCACAACCAAACACGTGAGCAATATAAAAAATCTATGCATTCCCTTAAAACCTTACAAAGTCAATATGACATTGACAAATCAATACATACAGCTACTCAGACATAGTACGTCGAGCTTTGTTCATCCTTCAACAACTTGCTTAAGAAGGTGGATGGCCTATATGCTAGACTTCCCATCGCTTCTACTTCTAGTGGTGACCCCACTCTAAGCCTTAAGCTCTCCACCATAACAGCTTGATTCAACAGCTCGAAGTATAAATCAATGGCAACAATTCACCAACGTCCCACTCCAACTTCGTTACTTCATCTCAGCCCATGCTATTTCAAATGACTCAAGTTGCTCTCTACCGCAGCCAATGACAGGTGCAAACCTTCTCCAAGTTGGTGGACTTTGGCTCCGCTCTATGGACTCACCTCTTAGCCCCACCAGAAGTATCTACCATTGTCAAACGCAATCACAAGGTAGACCAGGAGGTTTCCCAGTAGAATAAATATCTCACTTCCCTAGCTCCTTGTGAACGAGTCATTGTGATACAAGCCATAGCCACAAGAACCAAAGAAATTACTGCAGTGAGGGAAGAACACCAAAATACCTCAGATATGATTTTCGTTGAGGCCGATAGAGCCTTAAATCTGTTCACCCAGCTATCAGATGTGTTGGCCACTATTAGCCCTTTGATTTAACATCTCAGTACAATGGACCTCACATCTTCGACAGTCATAGTTGAGATCGCAGAATCGACCATCTAGATCACCCATTCCCTTCAAGAACAATTTTTTGAGCTCGGGCATCAATTCCTATAATTTGTGGAGAACCTTAAGGGCATGGTGTCGTCTTTTGTTGACATCGTTCCATAAAGAAGTTGGCTCGAAGTTGAGATAGCTAATAGTGGTGGGGGGTTATTGGCACCTAAATTTTTGGGTCCAATTTTGCATGCACGCACAAACGAAAGTTGTGCGTGATCATCCAAAATTTTTGCAAGCGCCTAAGGAGATGCATGAAAGAATTCCATATTGCACGCATTGGATTGGGTTTTTTTAAGCAGTGTGCTAAGTCTAAAGGTATTCAAGGGTGCATTGTCTAAGTTTTGTGAGTTGAGTGTGTCGATCCGAGTTTTTTCAGTTGCATCGAAAACCAAGAAGATGCACGTTGGAAGTAAGAAAGGAATCACCGAGATATCCCTTGGAATGATTGTTGCCAAAAGGAAATGAAGACGTGGGACATCCAGAAGATGAGTTGTTCAAGATGTTAGGATTGTCTCTCATGCAAAGAACCTATGTGAAGCCCTGGCAGGTACTAGTAGCATGTGAGGTCATTAGATCATAAAATCAAGTGGAGAGGAATAGTGAAGGATGACACTCCCCAGTAGAAAAAAGATATAAAAGAGAGATCTCAGCTCAGAAAAGAGGTTGGATAATTTTTTAATGTATCAATCCCAGAGCTCTAAATTAGTCTATTGTAATCTTGTATTTTATGGAGAAGTCTCTTGTGTCTTTTATTTGTTTGGATCTTAAATCTCAACGCAAGGCACATACTGTTGTATTCCCACTTTTTAACACTGAAGACTTCATGAATCATATCCCCAAAAAATGGTTCCATTGTCTGGACCTGAAGTCTTGTTGAGATTGACGAAGGAAAAGAGAAATATGGTGGCATCCGTCTAAGGAGATTCAAGACTGGATTGAAGCAAAGGAGTATTTTTGAATTATTGTCGCACTCATCCCACTATGACTCCAAGTTCCCCACTTTGGTTGAGTCTGATATAATTTACAAAAACAAAATTATGGATAAGCATGCACAAATTTCATTTATGTGCGCACGCAAAAATGGACCCAAAACTTTGGGTGTCGACAAATGGTAGGCAAGGATGATTTGCATGGCCCTCTTTCTGAATTTCCAATCAGACAATATTTTGGTTCTCTGTGTGGCTATGCAGTGTCACAAAATTTCCGATCATCCAAAACAAGGATTGGAATGGACCTAAAAGAGAAGAGGAGAAAAAGAGTTGAAAGATACACAAGAAGAGTTGAGCTAATGGAGAAAGATGAGCGGAAGAGTAGAGAAGAGTCAGCAAAGGGTGCACAGCAAGGTGTCGGGCCCATAATGAAGAGGAATCTCACACAAAGCAATGGTGTGGGAGAGGATGGTGTGAAAAAGTGGAGCACAAGAAAGTACATGCATGCAAAGAGGCTTGGAGTCGAAGATACTAGTAGTGACAATAGTGGTAGTGAGGAACTAGGTGACAAATCCTATACCCTTTGGCTATTGTGGTATGTTGCAACCTTAAGAAGAGGAAGAGCCCACATGTGTGGTTCACATGCACAAATTTGTGATTCTTTAGTGGAATCGAAAGGGGAAGCATCACACGGTTACGTGCTAACAAGAAGAGAAGTTGTCGCACAGTACGGTGGGGCACTAATCAGACATAATTTTGGTTCTTGGTGTAGTGGTGGTACATTGAGTAGCCAAGTGAGCGGTGTGCAAAGAAGTCATGTGATGAGAAAAGAAGCCAACTCTGTGTAAGGTGGCTATTGCAGTATGTCGCAACCTTAAGAAGAGGAAGAGAACACATATGTGGTGCACATGGGAAAATTTTTGATGCAGTGGTCGACTCTGAAGGGGAAGCATCACACGGTTACTTGCTGACAAGAAGAGAAGTTATTGCACAGTATGGTGGGGTGTCAATCAGATGATATTTTAGTTCTCGATGTAGTGGCGGTACACTGAGTAGCCAAGCGAGTAGCGCACAGAGAAGTCGTGTGTTGAGCGGAGAAATTGACTCTGGGTAAGGTGGCAGTGCGCGGATTATATCGGGAGATGAATCACATAGTGGCAATGCATGGATAGGACTAGAAACAGGCATGCACATTAGTTGTGCATAGTCAAATGAGGAGCAGAGGGTGTAGGATGTGGATGTGTCAAAAGTGCAGGAAGATGGAGGCTCCCCTAGTGGTGGGGGAGATGAACTGATAATGTTGGATAGTCTTGCGTGACTGCAACTAGATATCTCTTTGGGTCCCCTCACAAGAATTTTTAGGAGAATATAGTCTTACCCCCCTTGCTCATTTTTAATCATGAATAACACACAACAAATAGTGAAGAGGTTAGTGTTGAAGAAAGACAAGAAGTTGAAAGGAGCGAAGACACAAGTAAAGGAGAAGTTGAAGTCAGCAATACTTTACCCTAGGCGATAGTGTTGTGGAAGGATCCATACAATAGCAGTGAGAAGAGTGGAACTAAGTCTGTTTTCAAGATGGCCAACTAATATAGTACGTTGATATTTCCCATGTTCCATGGAATAGGTAAGGATGATGTCAAGCAACATTGGTTCGCCTGTGAATGAATCTAGTTTGTAAAGAGAGTTACAGATGAGGCGGCTAAGATCCCACAACCGGAGACTGCGTTCAGGGATCGGGCCCTAACGTGGGACATGAAGTATAATTCTACTGCACCAGCAAGATAGGAGAGGTCCTTGGCCGAGATCAAACAAGATTTGTGTCGGGAATTTTAGAAGTCGAAGTTAAAGTCCCAATGCATTATAGAAATCAAGGAAATCAACCAAAAACAAGCAGAGACTGTCTGGAATTATGACCATCGGTTAAAAATATTGTTGGATAGGTTGACGTTACAAATCTAGGATGTGTATCACAAAGAATGGTTCATTGTTAGTTTTCTCCCCCATATCCAAGTCCCACTCACCCAGCAAAATGTGACAACTCAGGCCGAGGCAGTCGAGATCGTGATGCGATTGGAAGCCACACCTAGAGGAGCAGAAACATTGGTTGGGTTGGCGCAAGTCCAGTCACAACTAGCCAACATAACAATACAGTTGCAAGATATGGCCAAGGCTAAAGTCACGTGTGAACATATGCAGTGCACTACATGCCATTCAGAAGGGCATTGACGAAATGAGTGCCCGGTCCTTACAAATTATGTGGCGACAGGTGTGCCAAGTCCATTTCCATTTGGGCAATTAGAGTGGTTTGAAATATGTCGTCAGTGGTGCCATATTCCACCCCGCTAACCCACCTTACAAAAGTATCAAGAAATGAATCACACCCCCTTCTGTGAATTCTATAAGTTCGTCAGCCACGATATCAATAGTTGTCTTTCCCTCCAATTTATGCAAGATAATACCTGAGATACTTTTTGGGTACAAGAGGAATAAAAGGGTGGTGAGTGCGGTGGCGATGACAGATTCAGATATCAAGGAGGACCTTGAGGTGGATATGGACATGGTCATGGAAGAGGATATGGTAGAGTAGGAAGCAAACCCCCACATGTTTCAATTGCAGTGAGATTGATCATGTCTCACGATTATGCACTAAGTCGTGTGTGCTCTGCGCATACTATAATAGTCATGAACACGTAATTGAGAATTTTTCATACTTGTTAAATAAATGGGAGGACAAGAAGGGTAATTGTAACATGGTACATGCCAAGCTGCATAAAAACAAGAAGAAGAATGGAGAAGTGGACGTCTGGGTAGTAACTCGTGGAGGGACGAAGACAGGGGCAGACTTTGAGCATGGAGAAGGTTTGGGTCAATAAGAAGAGCACAAGATCGGGAAGGCCCCCGCCCCCCTCCTAAGTTTGAAGTAGAAAGGCAGAAGTATTTTATGTGTGATGCGTAGAGATCCTTGGAGGAAGAATGAGCGCGCGAGGAGCTGCAACATGTGGCTCAGAGGTCTCATGAAGAGGCATAGGTCAGAGAGGAAGTTCATAGGGCAACGCAGCGGTCCTTAGAAAAAGTGTAGATCCAAGAAGAAGTGTGGCGGGTGACACAAAGGTCATTGGAGAAAGTGTATGGATGCGAAGAACTATAGCGTGCGATGCAGAGATATTTGGAGGAAGTTTGCATGCGCGAATAAATCTAGTGCACAACCCAAATATCGATCGAAGAAGCACGCAAACTGACTATGTTGTAACGTGCTAAGAAGGAAGCATATTAACAACACCAAGAAGAGTTGCAATGCACAGCATGCAAAGAATCCTTGCATGACCTCGGTTGCATGGCAGAAGTAGAATATCAAGTCAATACCTTCTTGCACTATTGTTTTCATTTTCTCAGAGATCCTGAAGCTACAAGTAATTTGACTAAGATGTTAACTACTTGCATGAAAGAACAAGGAGAGGAGAAATCATCGCAACTCCACTGCCAAAAAGGGAGGTCTGTCAGGTCAGCAAGAAAAATCACACTGGTCGAGAGTTTAAGATGACAACAAATCTTGGTGGGTATGATATGGATGGAGTCATGTTGGACCTAGGATCTGATGTGAACATTTTACCCAAGAAATTATGAGAAGTGATGGGGAAACCGAAGTTGGTTTGGTCGCTCATTCATCTTTGATTAGCCAACTAGTACAACATCTACCCCATCGGTCAGCTAGAGTAGGTAGAGGTGAATATAGGAGTAAGAAAAAAGGTTGAATTTGAAGTCGTTGAAATCGTGGATGAGTCGGATCCGTACCCTGCATTGCTAGGAATCGACTAGGATTTTGAAAAAAATATGGCGTTGAATTTGAAGAAGTTCCAAATGTCATTTGAGATTGAAACCTATACATGGTCCTACCACTTGATCCATATGAAGGAGACCACTACAATGATCCTATCAATGAGGATGCATAGAGCTCGGAAATTGAAAATATATAAGAGGTCACGGGGCGCAAGGAGGATTACATCGACCCCACCGCAGACGGGGAATTAAGTTGGAGTATTTTCAAGTCTTATGACACAAATTCTGAAGATGTCTTGGATAGATGGAAAAATAAGCTTTATGAGGTGTCAACAAGGCAATGCATGCATATTACAATAATAGTGGAATGGATAGGATCTGAACTTTCTGGCGCCCTGCGGTTTGATGTCACTGGGCCAATGGACAAATTCCTAGTCCAAATGGAGAAGGTCATCCCCACAAAGCATAGACTTCAATCCATGGATTATGTGGCTCGAGGGACCCCGGTGAGGTGTTAGGCGACCCATCATGTGAATACTCAGAACTAGGAGCAGGTAGTTGAGTTTATACAGGTGCACTTCTAACCCGTTGTCTACTTTCAACTAGCCAATCGATATAAGGGCACGGAGGATCCCCGGGAACACATCTCCTTTTACGAATGATGTTGGACTACTCGGAACATCCCTTAATCCCAATGGGTCAATAGTTTTTTCCATACCATGGATATGGTCCCCCAAAACTGGTGTATCTAGGAGGAACTCTGAATGAAAACAAGTGAGTGGACCCATATGACTTGCCAGTTCCTTTCCACATTCTGGTTCACTTCGGATAATCCAGTTGTCAGTGAAGCTCTTGGTCGGGTTAAGGAATTTATTTTTCACTCGCAACCAAATTTTGCTGGTCCAACGATGATCTACTCTTATCATGAGCTGGTGACCAAGATAAAATAAGTAGTACATTGCTGGAAGATTGAAATGGACAACATTAACAATGACGACCCCTGCAGTGTCCAGATCTGAGAATCTGAAGGAGAACATGCACTAGAGGGAAGGGTGGTCGAGATGACCATGCTAGATTATACTGGCCCTATCAAGACTGAGAAACACAATATTGGGATAGAAGAAGCATCAAAGATGGAAATTATTGGGGAATACTAGGAAAAGGAGACCGGCAGCCAGGTTGTTGACCTCCTGAAAGAGTATGAAGACTTATTTCCTCAAAGTTTTTATGAGATGAAGGGCATCACGGGATCCTTAGGAGCTATGAAGATACAACTTAAACCTAACGCCAAACCAATCAAGACAAGACCATGTCATCTAAATCCTATATACAAATAAAAAGTATGAAAGGAGCTAGATCGCATGTTGGATGTCGGGATCATTGTCCTTGTCGAAGAATCAGACTGGATCAGTCCCATGGTTGTTCAACCAAGAAAGACCAGGGGAATTCAGATATGCATCGATTTGTAGAGCCTCGACGGAACTTGTGTCCACGATCCTTTCCCAAATTCGTTCACAGACAAGGTGTTGGAGAATGGTGGTTGTAGGGAAGCCTACTCCTTCAAGGATGGTTTCTCCAGATATCATGAAGTTCGAATTGCAGAGGAATATCATGCCAAAACCACCTTTGCAACATAATGGAGGTCCTTTGCATATACACTCATGCCCTTCGGATTAAAGAATTCCCTCAAAGAATTTTCTCTAATTGTGGTAGCAGTGTTCAAGCATTTTATCCATAAGTTCCTCGAGGTATACTTGGACGATTGGACTGTGTTCAGTCTAGTAAAAGGCCATATATAAGCTCTCTGGCTAATGTTGGATCGATGCCGCTAATGTTGGATCGATGTCACCAACTGCAGATCTCTTTGAATTTGAAGAAGTGCATATTTTTTACTCCCTTTGGTATATTTCTTGGCCATGTCATGTGTAAAGACAACTTTCTAGTCGACCCAGCCAAGATATCCTCCATCCTAGATATGGTGGCCCCTACTTTAATTCATGGGATGCATGCAAGATTGGGACATATCGGGTACTACAAATGGTTCATTGAAATTATTCTCGGATCATGGACGCATTGGAAAGGTTATTGCATAAAGATATTAAATATGAATGGACATCAAAATTCCAGCAAGCTTTTGATACCCTAAAGGAAAAACTAGTTATTGCACCCATTTTGATTTTTTCAAATTGGTCCAAGATCTTCCATGTTCATGTTGATGCTTCATCCATCGCACTAGAAGTCGTCTTGGCCTAGCCAGAGGAAGGTAGTATCGATCATCCAGTCTACTTTTCTAACTGAAAGCTATCTGATGTTGAGTAGAATTACACTACCATCGAGCACAAAGGCCTTGCTATGGTATATGCCCTGCGAAAATTCTGCCACTACTTATTGGGGTCTGTCTTCAAATTATTCACTGATCATTCCACCCTCAAGTATTGTTATAACCCTAAATTGCACCACACATGCCTACTTGGCATCAGGCCAACTCATATCCTTTCTTTGCCAAAACTCTGTTGAACAAACTCTTTGAAAATCCTCTTGTGTCAAGGCCCACGCGCCCTAACCGATTACTGCACGCGTGTACACGCTGGCTGACTCACAACAACCCGTGTGTACCTAACAAAGCACGAAAAAAGGAAATTTGTCAACGAAACAAAAAGCTATGGGTCAATTAACTGAAACTCCCGGCCATGCATGGCCGAGGGTTCGTCCAAAACCCTAGCTCCTTCTAGCCTATAAAATAAGGGGTAGGGGTACCATTTGGAGAAGGAAAAGATATAGCGAAGAAACTCTGCCCATTTATGTAATCCATTGTCCCAACCCTTTAGCCTTTCCTCATGCCAAAGGAGATTTAACGCAAAGCAGTTGAAGGACAGAAGAAGAGGAGCCTAGGATCAGGTTCAAGGAGCGGTGGTCGGTCTCAGCTTTTGTAAGTTGACTCACTTTCAGTAATAAAAAGAATGCTTTTCCCGTCCCAATTCATGAATTGTCTATGGTTTGATTAATTTATGCTTGATTTCTAACCCTTGAGTATAGAAGTAGCATGCATGCATAGTTTTTGTTTGTCTTGAGTGCAGGTCATCTGCGGAAGGAGCAGCGCAAGTAAGTAATCGAGCACAATGGAGGATCAACATCGAACGTCGGTAATAAGGTAGGTGGTCCTTTTCCATTCATTTACTGAGGAAAAAGGGATTTAAATCTTGGGATGTAGGTAAAAAAGTAGTTTCTATTTGGTCAAATCTGCATGCAAGTCTGGCCCTAGTTTGCTAGTTCGTAGGGTGTTTTTCCCAAAAACAGAATTGGCGACCATGCTAGGGATAATACTCTTTAGGGTTCCTAGATTTATTTAAGTTTTTGGGTAGTTTAAAGACTAGGTTTTATGTTTTTTCTTTGCCTGTCTTTTTCTGTAAGGTCTGAGCTAGCAGGGAGTCTGGTTTTCCATACCAGCTTTCCCTGAATTTTGCTTGACTGTATTTTTTGGGACACACAGAGGTACATGTGGCCTGCAGAAGGATTGCACGCATGTACACGCGGGCTGCAGAAGGCCTGCACGTGTGTACACGTGGCCTGCAGAAGGCCTGCGCGCGTGTACCCATGCCCTATCCTCTGACAGCCCACGTGTGAACGTTAGCTGTAGAGATAGCAGTAGCGTGTAGGAGTTCAGAGAACCTTAGAGGCAGTCCTCCTCTTCCCTGTCAGAATCATACATTCTCAGGGGGTTTTCTAAAATCATGTCTGAGTCTTGCTGGTTAACAGTCCTATCTCAGATTTCTTTCTTTTGCCTTGTTATTTTTCCTTGCATTATTTGTTTTTTTGTTAGAAAAAGTAACCAAGCCTTCAAGAGATCCTGATTATCAATACCAGAGGCCTCTTCCTGGTCTGGACTGCCTGTTTTCATATTTTTCCTTAGAATTTAGATATACACGCGGTCTGTACAAGGTCAGCCCGCGTGTACATGCTTTCGGTCTATGTTCAGCACGTGTTTGCATGCGTGTTGTTTTAGTGACAGTCGCGTGCCTGTATAGGCTACTTTTTGCTCAGGGTGGGGCAGTCATCCCCTCCTTTGATAAGAAGTATTCCTCTCAGGTGTTTGAATCTAGGTTTGAACAGTCAGTAGGTTAGGATTCATCTTACCCTTAGCCTTCTTTTTCTCAGTTAATAGTTGACAAAAAAATTAAAAATAAAAATAAAAATGTTTTATGGTTTTTAGACAAGCGTGAGAGTCATTGTTTTTTCAATTGTTTTTGTGTGATTCTTTACTCTGATTCTTTGTGATCTGCGCTTTAAGCCAGAATTTTTTTCTTGGTTTTTTGCTTGTTAGTATTTTCCCGTTCTTGCTTTACTAGCACTTAAATAAATAAATAAATCTCTTTTCCTTTTCTTCTTTAGTTGAAGAGTGTGTTTCTGCATCATTAGCTGGGGAAAAGTCTTTTATTTCATAAATTTTTTTGCAGTTCACTTAGATCATAAGTAGCTCGTAGTCGAGCGAAATTCCTTTGAGTTTGTTGTATAAAATCTTAGAAAAATTAAAAATCTTTCTTTGAGAAAAGTTATTGAAATTTTGCATTTCGTAAAAGTTTTTTGTTTCCATCTTTTTCATTCATTTTTGGCTTTCGTCTTTGCACATCATCAGTTTCATCCTCATACCCCTTGACGTAAGACAAATCCATAAAAGCAACGCTAATTTTAAAATCTACTGGACTTTTATGTTTGTAGGGTTCACAAACTAGTTCAGGACTAGGGCGTTGGATTAGGTTGGAGAGGAAACTCTTCAAGGCCATTCAAAACCAAACATTAGAGTCTGAGATAGGGAGTGTCTAAGTCTAGCTTCATGATAGTTATCTGGGACCCCCCTCTAACACAGGGGATAAACATGAGGTCACGTGCGGAAAGGTAGTGGAGATAACCCCTCAAAGCCGGACCAATCGTAGTGGAGAACACATATAGAGGGCTTGTTTGTTTGCATTTGCCACGGGGCTTTGTGGGTCTCGAATCCGTTCGAGGTCCTCAGTTGTATTCCGGACCATTTTCTCTCGATACCCTTGACAGGTTTCGGGCTCGATACCCTGCTCATTGTGGTCTACCCGACTTTCGACTGTACCCGCATGGTGACTATTCGTGTGTTGGCATCCTAGTTGCCAATATTTTTAGGGACATACATAGGTGACTGTGGGGGTATACCACGGTACCTAGAACAGACATCAGGCCACGCTTTGCAGAGTATACCCAGAGGGTGCTTCCATGTTCGAGTTGCACTTGCACCGGTAAGTTGCTCTAGTGTTGGTTGTTGTAACTGTTCTTCCAAATAGTTTAGTGATTGCTTGTCTTATCTCCTAGGGGCTTCTATTTTTGTGTGTGTTACTTTTGAATGTTTAGCATACCTTAGCATGTCTTGGATATTCTCACATAGTGGAGGATCTCGAGCTCTGTCGATCACGAAGGCTTCTTGTCTTGTCGTTGGTTACACTGGGGCCACCCCCGCCACCATTAAGGCGGAAGCTAGACCAACAAGGGTCTTTTGAAGCGACCGGGTTACAAACCTTTGTGCTCGAACAACTCCCGGAGGAATCAACCATTTTGAACCTTGAAG
>JASDQU010174477.1:6576-20951 GCA_032191745.1 Picea mariana | reverse complement strand
TTTTCTGATCTAAGAAATCAAAATTCAAACACTATTCTAGCTTTGTTGACATGTGGGCATGTATGGGCCCGTTACAAGAATGTGTTTGACAAAATGAAACTAAGAGGGGTCTCAAAAAGAGTCGTTGTCCTCTCCTACAAGTTTTGAAATTTTTGTTAAGGGAGATGAGATTGTTTTCGCAATCCCTTTCTGGCTCTCAAGATCGCCTGATGGCCCAAGAGAAGAGCATACTCAAGATTGTTTACTTGCAACTTCTAGTCCCAAAAATGTGAGTTTAGATGTGATTTAGAATTGATGTTCAACTTAGATTTATAAACCAAAGCAAGCCATCCATGCGGCAAAAAGAAACAAAGGGAAAATGAATTTAATCCACCTAAGTGCCTATGTTTGCTAGATTATCCCCTTTATAAGTTGAGGGGTCTAAGTAGTGCAGTGTTTAGAGCATGCATATCATCAAGGAAAATGATTTTTCCCACATCCAAGAGCTTACAATGCAAATTTTAAGTCAAATGCGCAGCCTCCTGTGTGGACAGAGGCGCATATGGCGCCTGCGCACAGACAGAACAGAGAAGAAAAGTGCATATGCGACCGACGCGCGCCTGTGGGGTGGAATACCCACGCGCCTGAGTCAAAAGTCCGAGAAGAAAAATCCGGATGGATTTCTCTCCAATTTCTGATGAATGGACTAGTAAGCAGGTCGGCAGAGGCCAGTTTTTGAACCTGCAAGTTAATGAAATCAAAAGGAAAGCAAATAAAGCCCAAATGAGGGAGGAATTTATACCAAAATCCCCAGCGGAGTCGCCAATCTGTTTGCACTCTATTCATCGTTTGATGAGAAAAATGAGAGTACTTACATGCCCAGTTGGGCTCTGCTAGGCATGACAGCTGTGAGGTAAAAGGTTAGAAATAAAACAATCAAAGCTATTAACAAGAATTAAACAAAAACTAAATGAAACTATGAGCATATAAAGAAATAAAAAACAAATAGAAATGGACCAATATCACCAATGTATAAGCTGGTCTGATTGATGAAATCCAAAGATACACAATGGAGAAAGAGGACTTGGGTCCCTTCCCTCTCCAATGGAAGGCTCTTGAGGCCCTCAACTGATTGCTCTCCTTACAAAGAAAAGATAAAAGTGTGGGTGAAAGAACTCCAAGCTTATCCACTCTAGTGAGAGGTGGAAAGCCTATGAAATGGTGTTGATTATGTCTATTACCAAAGAATGAGTCTCTAGCAATCTCAACAGCATAACAATACAAAGAATTCCTTGAAGAAATAGTGGTCATTCATGGCTTTTTATAGCCAAGCATTGGGTTATTATGCAACCTCTTTTGAATGTGAAGAGGGGCTCTTTAGGGCACATTTAGGTCTTTGACCAGCCCCCCCACGCGGATTGAGCTCGGATTTGGTGTCAAATCGACTTGGGAGCCGATCCATTAGTGGTTGGGAGGCCGACCAGTCTAATAAATGCGTCGTTTAGCAGGCGCGCGGGTTTTTGGCCCAACAGCCGCGCATCGTGCGCTGAAGCGCGCATTGTACGTTGCTATTACGCGCATATGTGCGCGCGCCCAGTTTTTGTAAAGCGCCTTCAAATTTTTGGTCATTTTGTATAGTTTTTGACCCTTTGCAATGCTGTAGAGTTAATCTTGTGCCATGAATGACTCCAGTCCTGTTTTGACGATGCGGAGTTCTTGTCGCCCTGTGCGGACGAAATTTCAGTGATAACAGTCGTTGTATGACTAAATTGAGAGCAAGGTTAGACCGACGAAGAAGGCAAGAGAGGATCTGTCAAAGGAGCTCAGAGCATCAAGAGAAGATATGTCGAGAAGAAGCATGAGCCAAGGACTGAACTGAATGAGCCGGAAGAGGAGGTTCCCCGGGTGGAAAAGGAGACAGCTAGGAAATCAATGCCCACACCATCTGCAGAGCCAAACCCGACATCATAGTACCTCATCGCAGCTGAAGCATGAGAGAAATGGCTAGCGAAGTTAATGCTCAGAGCCTTGAGCAGATCCCAGATTTAATTCGCATGGAGAGTGAGAGGGGCGAGAGCTAGGTGGATGTCGGTTCAAGCTATGGAGGCGACGTAAGTGGAATCCAAGTGGACCGCATAGACATCCACATCTTGGCATTGTTGACTATCTATTAGTTTGTATTGACCAACATATTATATTTGCACTTAACCAAAGTTTGAGCTTATTACAACATTTATAAATCTAAATAAATTGAAAAATGTTGTTTTTCCTTGTATGCTATTGGTTAAAAGGATTGAGGTCTTACAGATACTCTAACAAAAAAAACTGACAACTAATCACTATTAACCTATCTTATAATAATTTTACACGATATTTTTTTTAATGCATTTAATTATAGTGGTGTGTAGTATAGTTAGCATAGTTAATATATACGACAATCAATACATGCAACTATATAGCTCAATCATAAATACTCGTTTTATGACTATATTAATCACTATTAACCTATCTTATAATAATTTTACACAATATTTACACAATATTTTTTTAATGCATTTAATTATAATGATGTGTAACATAGTTAATTACGCCGAAAGGTGGATACCTATTGAAGATGGGCACAATTAATCATCTTTTAATCTAAAATTCTAATCTGATGGTTAAAAATTGAAGATGTTGGCATATTCTTAGTTGTCCTCCCAAATCAATGAATGTGATTTACTCTTCATAAGTTCCTTGTATTTTTGAATGCATCAGTTAACCTGTTTACTTTTTAACATTTACCTAATCATATTAAAGAATTATTGTAGCAACATATAATTGCCACGTTTAAATTATTAAATTATTAACCTTTGATTTCCTCAGCTGTAGCGTTTCATTTTCCGGCCTAGATTACCCGTCTGCCTATCATATTGGATGAGCGTTTCATTTTGTGCATTGCATGAGCATGGAGCGTTTCATCCCCAACCCCTTCAATTGCTCACCCAGTTGCATTGACGAGCACTGAACCTAACACCCTTTACTCTTTTTGTCAAAAAAGATACCATCAAACATTCAAGAAGGAAGGTGGTGAGGACGAGTTCTGTGCGTCCATGTTTAATGTGCCCAAAGAGTTGTTGGCACTAAAGCCTGAAGCGTACATTCTTCAATCGGTTTCCATCAGCCCTTATCACCACAAGAGATCTGAACTTTATGAGATGGAGCGCTATGAACTGGCGGCTGTTGACAGATTTCTAAAAAGAATGAACAAACGAGGTAAGTTTCAGTCCGTCGTCCTGGAGGACTTTAAGAAGCGCGACTGGAAAATTCGGAGATGTTATCACAAGTGCATCGATTATGAGAAAGAAAACTTGGCATGGCTCATCTGAGAAGAAGGAAGGGGAGGGGACGGGTGAAGAATCCTTCATTAAGAACATGCCGACCAATAATTCTTCTTTAATGTTATATGAGTCTTTAAGCCGGGAGGTAATCAAAACTAGATCAAACAACAAAAGATTTCACCAGCATTTAAAGTATTTTTATTCAGTTAATGTGATAAGAGGAATAGAGTTAGGGTATATTAGTATAATCACAATAAAGGTCGATAAAATATTTCATTTACAAATTTTAATTAAGATTTACAAATTCTAATTAAAGTTTATAGATTAATTATACCTTTCAACATTTATCAGCCACATAATTATGGTTGTGCTAGTATATATGATAATCAATACATGCAACTATATAACTCAAAACTATATAACTCAATAATAAATAATTCATGAAGTACTCGTTTTATGACTATATTATGCATAGTACACTTTAAAATCAAGACAATCTCATCTAAAAATGCATAGTACACTTTAAAATCAAGACAATCTCATGTAAAAATACAAAAATACATAGTTCAATGTGAAATCAAGACAATCTAATGTAAAAGGAAAACTATAAAACAACTCCATTAGAATCACAAGAACAAAATTTAATTTAATATCAATGAAAACAATTTAACACCAACACAAAGATGAATTTATATTTACAATTGTGATCTCACCAATACCAATGAACCAACTATAAATGTGATCACTTTGAACCCAAAGAAAATGGATATGCAAGACAAAGAGTTTGCCCCCAATGAAATCAATATTACATGCATATATATCCATACATTGCTTACAAAGTCTAATTTATTTTTATTATTACTAGATAATAAATTCATAATTTTTTCTAATATAATAAATTATAAATAATGAATACATTATCTTAATCTAACTTCATCATGTACATAGAATAAGATATAATCCACCCAATCACAATCTTATGTTACGTTTCTCTATGCATTGAACCTTGAGAAAAGGAAGACTTTCCCTCTAAAAGTATTGAACCATTAATAGTGGATAAAAGAAACACAACCAAAGCATTAAATAATTTTTATTTTCAAGTTTGAACATTATTTTTAAGGAGGATTTGTGTTCAATAATGCAGTCTTAGATGTGATATATAGTAACCATAACCAAGTATTTCCAACCTCAATATTAATAAAATAAATATTATGATATCTTATTCCTTTGAAAATAAATTTTCAGTAAATGGTTGTTTATTATATTTTATATGTTAAATTAAATAATGATTAAATCTTTATAATATAATTGATCTTATATCATTATATAATTGATTTTGTATAATGATATAAGATTAATTAGTTTTTTTTAATTGTTCTACTATGTAATATTTATATTGTTGGAGGGAAACTAGATGGCAACAAAAAAAAATATTTTGTCTATCTAAATTATCTTGAGAATCAAGTTGAGCCTTAAACTACATATTATTGTATGTTAAAAATTGAAAGTAAAATGTTAAAGTTTGAGAGTAATATGACTAATAAATTGATATCTAGAATGAGGAGGGGCAGAGGCCTCCTTTCCTCTGAAATTATAAAACAAAAAAACTAACAAATTTATCATAATCAGAAGTAGCCTAGAGGAGGATGATCATCTGCTACAAGAACCTAGGGCTAAGGATAGGTTAGCTTGGTGAAGTCCATGCCTACAACCTTCTCAACAATCAGAATGGGTTTTTGGTCCATGAGCTTGATCTGAAGCTGAACATCGTCACACTGAAGAAGGATCTCTTGATGAGCCTCATGGTGTTCCACCAACACCTTGCCCATAAGTGTCTTCATATGTCGATAGAGACCGATTGTCTTGAAATATTTGAATTCTCTGGCATGGGAGGACCCTGGGTTGGGGATCCAGGGACATATATTTTCTTCGACAACCTCGTCATCGATGAAATGTCTTAGAACCCTCACATCTGCCTCAACAAAATCGATCTTTGTCTGGATTTCGGGAGGGGTATGCACTTGGTAATCAATTGATGAGTCCTCTACTATAAAGGACGTACAGGAGACCAACACCCTTCCATGACTGCCTCATGAGCGACAACGAGAGCATCCTCAAGCCATGGAGATTGACCAGAAAGAAGTGCAAACCAGAGGGGAGAGTCAGAGGTTGAAAGTGAGAATGAAGGGAGAGAGTAGAGACAAGAAACCAAAGTGTGAAGTAGAGGGCCGAGGGTTTGGCCAGGGGGGTCGTTTAAAACCATTGGAGTGCACGAAGACGAGTCAAAGCCAAAAGGCTCACACGATGGGGTAGTAAGTTGTTATCATTGACAATGAATTCCCCCAGAACCCGAAAAGCCAAAAAAAAACAGGGAAAATCAACATCGTATGAGGAGAGGACATCGACAAACAAAGTTTGATGAATAGTAATATAGACATATTTTAATGATGATGAAAAAGAATGTCAAATAAACTAATAATAACCATGGAGAAAACAGTTATACACACTCCTCAAAGTGCCATCCCTCCACTCAATTGCTTCCTTACCACTTGATCCAAGAGGATCCTAAATAAATTAAATAAATTATATGGTAAAAGTTTAATAATTATTAAATTTAATATATATAATATAATAAATAACAACAAATTATTATTTATTATATTTTATATATTAAATTTGATCATTATTAAACCCTTACAATATAATTTATCTAGTATCATTACATTAATCTTATTTTATATGCTACATGTAATCATTATTAAATCCTTATAGTATAATTTACCTCTTATCATTGCATTCACTTTATATTACTATAATTTACTTGATTTCATTACATTCACTCCACACTCCCCATAGTACTAAATATAGTACTAATAATTTACCACTCGTATCATTATATTCACTCTATATTATTATAATTATAATTTAGTTATCATTATATTCACTCCATATTCCATATTATTAAATGTATCAACCACATGGACATATTATTATAATTTAATCCAAATCATTACATTAATTTCATGTAAGTAAATGCTGACATTTGTTATAAAAGCTCTCGATTCAAATATTTCCAGCTAGGCTTATCTTGTTTTAAAACACATATTTGATTGAAAATAACATATATATTACTTTTACCTTTTATAAAAATATATGATTATCTTTAATAATTTTATAAGGATCATTCAAAATGTATTCGAAAATATCATTTTTTTTTAGGTATTCTATAAAATAGAAAATTCAAGTTTTATTTGATTTGATGTGTTTTGTGTATATTTGTGAGTTGGTTCGTAGATTTTTAAACCTTTTGAAAGGAGCGAAAAGCAATAACTTCAAACTTTGATCGAGTCAAATTATGATAAACACCAAAGTGTATCTTAATGTTTTTTAAGATTAAATTATTAAGTTAATTAGTTTTATGAGAGGTAATTTTTTTTATTAATAATGTATTTTATTTTAAACTTGTATTTAATTTGATAATAACATTTACAAGTGATTAAATTCAGAAAATGGAATTTTGAATATAAGACTTTAAATATGTTAAAGTAAATTCAACCATAGAAAAAATGTTTAAAGTTATATATATAATTGAAATTGGGGAATATTTTATTATTAAAAAGAGTTGTAACTAAACAACTAGAGTATGTTAGTGTAGATTTATGAGTTTAAGTAATAGCCTGATTATCTCATCAAAAGGATAAAAGGGAGGGATCTAACCTTTGACCTACCGTAACTTAGTCTTAGCCTCTTGAGTACACAAATAGATTCTAACAAATTGCTTACATAAGATAATGCAAAAATAAAACATAATTATTACTTTTGTAGCACTCTCCCCCCATCAAACATGGTGTAGCCTAGAGTTTGTTGGTTAACCAATAAAATGTTTGATTCCACCTCCTTTTATGTTCGTTCTTAGCTTGATTTCCTTCCCTCTTGTTAGCGGGGGAGAGGGACACAAGTCTTTCTTTAACACTTTTGTGAAGGAGGGGGAACTAGAGATTTTAGGGTCTTCACCCATTGATTCCTCCTCTTCCTCGTTTTCTACTTCCAACTCTTTCTCGTCTACTTTCATATCCTTCTCTTGGGGAATTGCCAATATTTCCCCAAATGGGATCCCCTTCGAATTATTTGGAGCAATGTTCTATGTTTCCTCTTGGGATTTATTTGTTGGTCCATTTTTAAGATCTGAGTGGGTCTTCGGAGTAATTGTCTTCACCCTTTCCTCTTCCTTTTCCTTCTATTCAAGAGCTTCAAATATGTTGCTAGTGGGGTTGGATGAGCCTGACTAGGGTCTTTTTGCAGGCTTTGATCCCTTGGGTTGTTGCTTCTTGCACCTTTTGGATACKTGTTTTAATGGTTCYTGCTCATTATTGTTTTGAGAAGTTGGAGCCTGCTTCGGAAGGGGTTGTGTTCCTTGAATTMTTGGGAAATGTTTTGCAAAGTTTCCATACTCATGGTAGGAGTTACACTTTAAGGGGATTTTCTCATAGTTAAGGGCTTAAAGATGACTCCAACCCTCCATATTGAGTTGAATCTCCTCCAAAATGCYCTTTTCTAAATCCATTACCACACAAAATTCAACTMAGGAATAGATATTCCCTTTTGGCTCAACTCGGTCAATATAGTGGCCTAGCTTGTCTCCAATGGATTTGAGAGAAACTTCATCCTAGAAGATGATGGGGAGGTGTGGCAACCTGACCCTATAAGCTTCATCCCATAAGATGATGGGGAGGTGTGACAGCTTGACCCATATAGGGGCAATTGAGATTTCCATGTCTGGATCAAAATAAAGGGTCCAGTGGGTAAAGAACATTCTCTTGTAACCCATGAAGTAGGGACCTTATTTAAAAATATTGTCCCTCTCCTCTTTGTTGTTAAATAAAAACAGATAATAACCTCTACCACAATAATAACCAAAGATATGACTTAGAACAAAATCCCAATGCTTTGAGATCCATACCTGGACCGCTTGAGGGCTAAGCTAAACGCCTGTGGATTTCCAATTAAGGCTTCCTCATGCAACATAATGACTTTCCTCTTTGATTTTGGAGACAAAATATCTAGTGTGGGAATGGCTTTATCTCTTTTAAGGAATCTTCTCTTCTCTGAACTTTTCTCGCCAGTAGATTTTGAAGATCTTATTAGAGAAGTGAAAGCTTCCTCCTCGTGATTGGAAGATGCGTCCATGATGAACCAAAGATGGAATTCATGTCTTAGACCCCAAACTTGGAAAGGAGATTGGCTAGGGAGAAATTAAGGCTCATGTCGAGGTGGCGACGAAGCCTAAACCAAATGAACAACTCTCATAGTAGGCTTCCTCATGCAACATAATGACTTTCCTCTTTTCTTTTGGAGAAAAAATATCGAGTGTGGGAATGGCTTTAGCCCTTTTAAGGAATCTTCTCTTCTCTAAACGTTTCTCACTAGTAGATTTTGAAGATCTTATTAAAGAAGTGAAAGCTTCCTCCTCGTGATTGGAAGATGCGTCCATGATGAACCAGAGATGGAATTCATGTCTTAGACCCCAAACTTGGAAAGGACATTGGCTAGGGAGAAATTGAGGCTCATGTCGAGGTGGCGACGAAGCCTAAACCAAACGAACAACTCTCATAGTAGATTGTGCAACAATCTMTGACTTCCTAGGTAGGCCGACACAGGTAGGGCATGACAATGGCACCAACTGGCTACCAAKCTTGTGTAATACCCCTAGGTCGAAYCCTAATTATAATGTACATATAGGCTGGTGAGCTAGGATATTTTGGGCTAAAGTACCTTTGTATATGTATTTTGAGGTCAGAGTGCTTGTGTGGTTATTAGGCTAGAGAGMCAAATGCTAAAATGGCAATGAGCCTATCAATATAATATGTAACCACACTCRAATATTAATAAAAATACATCAATGTTGCAGACCAACYAGACAAAAGAGTATRGGGGGCTAGAACTCCACACTAAAAGGGAAAGGGGKTTAAGAGTCTAGGAAGAAGGGCAAAGCCAAGGGGGCTTAAGCCAAGGAAATATTATAATAATATTTCCTAAAGTCCAAAGTATAGGATATTTATTTATCCTAAGTTCCTAAAGGTTGGGAACGAGTCACCAAGTGGACTTAAAGCTAGCTCATAAGGTGACAAGTGTCAAGTTAAAGGCCTACAAATATATTGTGGGAACTTAGTGTAATTACCATCATTCTTGCCATTCTTACCAATTATTCACTCAAATCTTTCCATCCATAATCGTACTTATACTGGAGAGTTTTGGGGAGTTGATTATACCCAATAATTCCTTGGGGGTTTAGGTTGAAGAAGCATATTTGTAGGCCTGTGGGCATTGGACTAAAGAAGCAGGTTGTCAGGCTTGTGAGCATTCTCTCCAGGTGAGAGAAATGTTGGGAATTTCTTTCCATGTGCATTGGGAAATGGCTAAAGAGCTATGGGACTTTTTTTCGGCTTCTTGTTGAAGCCTCAGAAGGGAAGTGGGGCAATTGAAGGATTGTTGAGCATAGAAGGGGCACACTTCCTAGGGTGGGACAGGTTGTGAGAAATGAGAGGTTGTAGGTTAGTTGCAGCAATTGGCACTTCATCATGAGTTATATAGTGTTGGTTAGGCCTTATTCTGGCTTAGAAAACCATCCATGGTGGAGTTTCTAGCCCCAACTTGGGGGTGACCTCCTGCTAAGAGTTTATGAGCAACATAGTCTATGGTTGGGAGGAATTTTTGAGGTCTGCACATAGTTGATGATTTACAAAAAAGATGAGTGTTCTTATGTGTTTTTACATGCTATTTATTGTATGCATTTTATGATAATTTTGTTATGAAACTATTGTTATATATATATATACTTGCATTTTATGTTGTTAGACTACATAAATCTGTTCAGATGCAGAGCATTTTATTATTTAATCGTATCATAGAGGAAATACGTTTATGTGGCATGGTTAGCTTGGGGCTAGGGATGCTACATTGTGGTATCAAATCCATGGGTTCAACATTGAGCCTGTATGGGCCAGGGACAGAGCGTTGAAGCTAAGCTGCAAAAAATAAATCTATGAGGATGTCTGCTACATATTTGTGAAAATTATTTCCATGAACTTGAATGAACTTCATGAGGGATTTGAAGGAATTGAACCCAGGGATTAAAAATCCCCCATTTTAATCTTAGTTTGGGTATTTTCAGATCTATAATTGGATGAATTACACATCTTGGAGTCACGGTGGAGCCATGGCGAAATTGGGCCAAAATCCCAAATTTCTAAGCGAATTCGAGTGAAATTCATGCCCAAAAATTCCCGTCAGTGGTGCACAGATGTAATTGGTTGTGTGCAGGACCAAAATTGGTTGCAACAAGATTAATCGCAGATTTCTATGGCAGCTTGTACGAAAAATTGGAAGTTATGCATTTTTGGGAATTTTTGAAATTATGAAATTGAAAAAATTTGGGTATTTTTCCATAAGTGACGTCAACATGACGTGTGTTAGCACTGGAAGTCACCCTCCGATTGTAGAGAAGGCAAGTTCAGTACCCATCAGAGTTTAGGTGGATGTTGGTTTTATATGGATGGAGGTCAATGGACAAAACTCAAAATAATGAATGATGTTCAACACAAAATTGGACAAGAAATGCACAGGGAAGTGAGGGCCACATTAACTTCAGTTAGTAAATTGAGTTAAAGAGAGAGAAGAGGGAAGACTTTAATGAGGGAGGTGAATGAGGCTGTTATGGGCATCAGGCCTTCCAGCAGCTCTGAGAAGAAAAACCCAAACTCAAGAGCATTGTTGAGCTCGAGTTCAGACACTGGAATATGTCCAAACAACACAATTACAGCCACAAAATGATCAAACCTCCATCATCCTACAAATGCAACAGTTGGACTGGATCATCCATGCCCGAGCCATCCAGTGTGAGAGGGAACAAAAATACCAAGAACTGAGAAAAACTGACCATGATACTGCTATAATCAAACCTCCATTAGAACAATATATCGATCCTCGACTGGATCATCCATGCCCGAGTGTTTTAAACAACATTTACAGACAAAATGAAACGAAACAGGAAGCTGACTTCTATTAACATGAAGGTCTCAAATCAATTACATAACCAGAGAATAGCTTTGGCATCACAAGCATTACAAAATTGGGAGCTCTGCTCAACCAGTTGATGACCTTAACAAAATATCAAAACTACCTACTTATACTCATAATTGTCCACAACCACTAGGGGTGCGCTCTGGCCACTACATTCAAGGCTTGTCGTCTGCATCTCCTTCTGTCAAACTGCGCATGCATTCTTCTATCAGACTGCGCATGCATTCTTCTTTCAGACGCGAACTCAGATTAGTATGGGCTTGCAAGAAAATTCGTCCATGGGGGAACTTCAGGCTGACAGTTTGCTTCCATGGCCAGTCCTTCTGTGCCTTCCATTTATGATGTGAGTCGAGGTTTCAACCACCAGCTCTGTGTCCATTAACTGGTATCTCCTCAGGATCGAGACCAGGCCAGGTAACCAAGGGATGACTACTTGTTGCAATTAAATGTGATGCTAAATGAACATACGAACTCGGGGCCATTAGTCTTATCGAGATCTGTGGCTGGGATGATTATGCTATTTGAGGTGCAGCCGATGAAGTTTACCCGTTCACCAATTATGTGATACATAAGACCTTGTGTGGAGAGCCTTGGACGCGGAGCAGAGGATGAGTGCCCTGTAACTTTAGCCTTGCTCCAATGTGACCTCGAGCTGTGACCCGATGCCTTATCCCAAATGGTATTTCAGGATTTCGCGCTTAGGGAGTCTTCACCTCCCCTACTCCAGATTTCTCGATGCCCGAGTCGGCGAAATCTCCCTGCTCGGACCGATGGTCAGATCTTTTTCATGATTGACAGTTGCAATTACTTCTTCGGAATTTTGAATCATCCATCTCTATGCGATGGGCACCAACCTTTCCTTTTGGACCCACCTTCCATAGGACCTCAGGTTGTGACTCGCATTGCAGGAAACTTGTGCATTGCTCACAGCAAACCTCCGATTCACAAAACTATGAATCCGTTGATCTATTGCCATGTGCCCTTCTGGAACGGACGGTCCAGCTTTACTTTGCACTTCACGCTTCGGGACTCCGAGACCTCGGCACTTCGACGGCTTCGGCACTTCTCATTTCAAAACTCCCGAAGATCATTCCCACGAACCTTCAAATCAACTGCCACCTGACCCCCTTAAGATCAACGGTTCATACTCACTTCGGGGCCTTTGATGATTAAATTTAACATTATTTCGAACTCTTGATTCTCACGATAATTTTCCACCGTTGATCTCTCCCAATGAGATCTACAGCCCAGATTTAATCTTTGCTCGACCTTGATCTCGAGCCTTTGCTTCGATGCTAATCTTTGAGCAACTTTGGGTTTCTTAATGCTCACACATTGTCGATCTGATTTTCCTAATTGGATCTCCTTCGTTGAAAGGTAAACTTATCTGCTTTCTTGATTCGAGTCCAGAACGAACTGCTCTGAACATTGTGCTTTAGTGTTCCTTGTGTAGACCATGAACTAAGATGGCATGCTGCCCTTGACAACTATATGTGATAACATTTGGATCCACAGGGGGTGGCATGCTCCTTGCGAGCTACCAAGAATGCGCAGTTCCAGTGCCTAGTTGTTGGGCTATGGAGTCGAGCTCAAAACTTGCATCAGAGAACAAGGAAATATGTACACTACTCTACTAAAAATAAAACAAACACATGGGCTCCAGAAGGAGACTATTTATATACAATCCTAGGCTAACTGATTTTTACAAAGCGCTAGGTGAAATCAAACTTAAACCATAGCCACCCAGATTGACTGGTAATATAATTCTTCTTTTTACTGCAAATGATCCACGAAAGGTAAAGGAAGCATGACAGCATAAAGAAAACACGTTTTGGAACACTGACAATACCCCCAAATGATGATAAGATGAAAAATTTTGGAGGCTCCAATTCTTTTGGAAAACACATCTCCATATATAACCCCACAGGGTCACAACATTTATAATCAGAAAATTTCAACTGGTAAGAAATTACCCCTTGTCCTTCATTGTTGCTCACTTGTCGTTTGATGATCTCAGAGTGTACAGGTGGATAGAGGATTGATGCAGGGTGGCTGATCCCGGGTGATATTTTCTCATTTACAGGTTCTGGACAAGAGATAAACTACCCATTTAACTCCTCCTTTTCACCTTCATGGCTCTCTCAAGGATTCGATTCATAATCATCATAAACATGAACCATGGAAAATCTCTACTCTTCATCATCTTCAGTGGGATATTCATCAAAATTTGGATGATCTTGGTTAGTATTTGAAATCACTTATTCATCATAAGAAGGGTTTCCCAAAACATCTATTTCAAGGACCGAAATATCCTCTGCATCTCCTTCATAAGAACAACAAGCACGATTTGCCTCCAATTTTTCTATTTTTTCATAAAGTGCTTGTACTAGTTTCACCAACTCAAACGAGGTATACCCCTTCTCCTCACAGCTTTCGCAAGAACGAACTATGTTTTGAACACCATCTCTATACTCTCACAATAGTTATGATAGATTAACTCAGAGGAATAATACCTTTGACAGTGAGCATTGAAAGTTGCATGAAACTTCTCCAGGGAGGAGATGCTAGCAAGGGGCAAGGAGTGGTACCACTCACGAGCATCTCCCGCTAATGAGAACATGAACATATTCAATAATACATCCTCATGATGTTTCTCCCACTGATGCATGAGTTCATGAAACTCACAGAGATTCTCAACAGGGTTGTCATCTTTATATTCTCTAAATATGGGAAAAAAATCACCCCACTCATCGATAGTAGGAACAACATTTGGAAAACTAGGAACAACAGAGAAATTAAAATGATCAAACCTTTGAGCCAAGATCTTTTCCATTTCAAAACAGTCGATTCGCCACTGGCTTCTTTAGTCATGGAGTCGTGAGGTGAATGATATGCAGTCTGAATGTGTCTGGTCTTTGTTCACCATCAAAGGACATATATGAGTGTTGTCATTCTCCCAGGGAGCTTTTCAATCTGGGACAGCAGCTAAAGCCTTCT
>JASDQU010174476.1:7119-20821 GCA_032191745.1 Picea mariana | reverse complement strand
GATCCCCAACTTCTTCATGTTCAGATGTGGGGCATACCGAAGTAGCTCCAAAATATGGTCTCATAATTTGGCACCGTATGACCACCCTATCGTAAGGCGCTAAATTTATTGAGCTGGAGCTCAATGGATTTCTCTAACAATTACTTCTCCCAGAACCTTTCCCCTAACACGCCTTTGACGACCATGTTTAGATGAGGTAGGAGCATCTTCCTCCATAGAAGAACACTCCCCTTTAGCTGAAGACCACCTATGTGGACCTTCATGATGGAAGTCATAACCTCTAAATGTGACATACCATACTTGTTCTCCAGCCATGCCTTGGCAACTAAGTCATCCTCGACACTCGTGAACGTGGGAACCTAATCTTCTAGATTTTCCTGCGAATGCTACCATCACTGATTGGGGTGCATTGTGGACCCTCAAGGGTACAGATGCCCTGGCCTAATCTTAGTACAAATGGTTTTTCTAGGCCTCTGTCAAATCCATGGAAGCACCTTGTTAGACACAATGCATCCTGCGTGACAATCTGCTCATGTTCAAGACTTGTTCTTCTCCTTGGGGGTTGGACCCCTCTGGTGGGGGTGCTACAGGAGGCGTCGCGCCTCCTTCCTTGGAACCACGTCATGAACCTTCGCGATGTCCTCTAACCATGAGTAACTCATGGAAAGGTTAAATTTTTAATTATCACTAAGTCATTAATTTAAGTGTATACTTCATTGGAAGGTGTGGCTATCCACAATCACAGGGTTGATCCCTCTCTGATACCACATGTAACAACCCTTGCCGTTATGACAACCAAAGCGATGTAATTTTTTTTTTCTTTTAGTTGTGTTAGGTGAATAAAACATCATAATAAAAACAACAACCTCGACACAACTTTCACATATAATAATGAAACAATATCAATGCATAACCATCAATTAAGACATAATGCAGACACATCATCTTCATGAACCATGAGACACATACCGACATTTTAACATATTAATTAACAATCATTCAACATCATCTCATTCCACATTAATAATGACACATAAACAACGAATCATAAACGCTCATTGACCACATCAATCCATCTACCTAACATAAATTAATCAAGAAACAATAGTAATCCTTTACATAACACATAGTTGACCATAATAAACCCAAGGCGCCAACTATTATCAATTATTTTCGTGGTGCATATCTCAACCCTTAGTCAGTTACTCATCCATAATTAATGACGCAAGAAAAACCAACGATAACCTAAACATACATCAAATACTAAAGGTGCAAGAGTGTTCCTTTAACCAATCATACCTCAAATAAATTCCCAAGGCATAAGAGAATTTAATGACCCAACCATCACACAGAGACATAAGATAAGGCACAAGGTAATCAACTTTATTTTATCGCACAAGAGTAAACAAATTCTAAAATAAACATGCATCCACACATCCCATAAAACTCGAGTAAATGTCAACCTCATTTTCATCACGCCAAAAAAATCCAATCACATATCTAAGCATACATCATCAATATTCAAGCATGCCAATAATCTTATTACTTTTTCACAACACATCCATGGCACAAAGGTACTCATCTTAATCTTAACTGGTGCATGAGCTATACTTCCTAGTCAAACACATGTCAATCATTAATCTAGAAGCACACGAGTGAACCACGTAATTTAGATGGCGCCAGAGGTTATAAAATATTAATCAATTCATTTTCTACATTAATTTAATGGCACTAGAGTAATCGACTTTCATTTAAATGCGCAAGGTAATTATCCACTTACTTCTCAAGGAGTGCGGTAAAAACCTTCTTAAATGATCACACATCAGTCATATTTCAAGGTGAAAGAGGATATAACTACTAAAAGATCAAGCCTCCTCTGGTTTAAGGTGCAATGGTAAACAATTTACTAAAACAATCATTCCTCACGCTAACTCCAAGGCGGAAGAATAAACATGAATTATATTTCATGGATCCAAGGAAATTCTAATCGCACCACCTATTACACATCAATAAAAGACACAATTACCACATATGACACATGACAAGGATTTAAGAGGAAGGAACAATGAGACAAGTAAAATAGAACAATGGTACCAACCACAAGCAAGGCCCCATGAGCATCAATTCAAGTAAAACTTGGGGGAATCACTACTGCTTAACCCATATGTTTAGGACTTATAACATTATCCCAGGGTGGGAAAAAATGTAGCTCTAAACTAAGAAATGATTCAACCCATCATCAAGTAGAGGAGAGGGTGCTAAGGTGCCTCTCTAAAACCTTAATCAATCAAAGGGGGCAGGCAGCAAGGAAATACTGAAACACATAACACCCTAGTAACAAGAGAACATAAGATCACTAACATGGTATTAGCCACCAATCTGGACGTGTACAAAATCTGAACCAATCCTCTCACGTTATACTCAAATTATCCAAAGAGAACAAACTATCGGTTTAAGTTCCTAGTCAATGATATAAAGGATTTATGCCCGATAGTGATTTAAAGGAATCATTAAAATTTGTTTCCAATCCAAATACCTCTAAACCAAAGGCATGAATTTAGGATAAAATCAAGAAGAGAGGCGATGTACTAAAAGATTTCCTTGGCATTAAAAATGCTTCAGCACAAACGTAGAAGGAAATCCAATAGCCTCAAAGGACGAGAATGGAAGGGTCAGAAGCCATAAAAATATTTCAGCGCAAGAGATGTAATTTGGGTGGTAGGAGTGGTTTCCCTCATCAATTACTATTATGACAATATGACAGAGAACCAACAATTCGCAGAGGCGAGATCATAAACGCAAGAGTATTCTTCATGAGTGAATTTAAGGAGCAAAAGTGCAAAAGCAGATGCTAAATGCAAGGGTATTCTTGTAGCGCGAATTGAAGGAGAAAAATCACATAAGCAGATGCTAAATGCAAGGGTATTCTTGTTGGGAGAATTGAAGGATGGAAGGTTGTGTACAGACACCTACCAAACGCAGAGAATTCAAGGTGCAAATATGTAAGACATGTTCTCTGTAAGAGACGGTGAGAACAAAGGAAATCACATTAAGATCATATAACTCCATGTGCAAACGCTTGATTAATAATGTATTTGATATGGCTTGGGGTTCATGGTAAACTTAGAAGTCGGTAGATTTTCATCTTCATACTAACAAACATTCTTAGTGGTTTAAATGGATAAGTAATAGGGAGTCGAAAATCCTATATCCATCACCTAGAAGCAGACAGATTCACCATAGTGATAGTAAATCTTTGTCTGTAGCCCATTTGATTTCAAGGGAGAACATTTCTCGAATGTAGAATCAAATGCACTTGAAAATCACAGTGGGAATAATTTTTCCCCATATGTATCTTGTAAACGGATCTTTGCTTTAATGCATGCACTTTAAAAAAAAAGAGAGAATAAAAACCTTTACGGGAAGGAAGCTTCATTTTTTATCGTGATAGTTCTTATGTCTCTCTGTAATAAGTTGAACATTTTACTGTTTGTTTCTTACCTGTAATTTGTTCCATGTTTACGAAAACTAATAAGATGAAAATTGACATTTAAAGTAAAAAATTAAATTAATATTATAAATTCATAATTAATAATTTGTTGGGCATTACCCACAAATTTCTCTCCGCATTAAGATGATTTTTGCATGTAGGGGATCACTAAAACCACTGGCTAAAATGTTCAAAAGCATGGATACGGTGCCCACCAAAATGCAGAGAAGCTAGCAAGGGGAAAACAGAGCCCCAAAAAGGGAAATTCATGTTGTTTTCATACAGTACTCAGCTTGTGTAAAACAATGGGATAAGTCACCAGTGCAGAGGTGACTTGCTTAAGTAAAAGATGTGGTGAATTACCATCACAGAAACAATTCGTGGAGGAAAAAACATTTGGGTGAAGGTTAAGGGAATGCGTGTTTCATGTTGTGCGGTTTGTGAAGAACTGGGCATATGCTATCAACACAAAAAAAGGGATGAAATAAATGCCTTGAGAAAACAAAAGGATGGGCGGAAAATTATAGCTCCTTGAGGATAACAAGTATCTAGAGGTGATCAATACCCGATATTCCCTTTTCTTTTTAAAAGTTGAGTCAACGATTTAATAGTAGCTACAGGTGCAAGGCAAGCACATATTAAGCGATTGACCATTTTGTCAAGGGATAATCAGGTTAGAAAGGAGGTGAGGATCATATGTAGAAGTTTTAAAGAAACTCAACAACAAACATCCCAAAAACTATTGTCCATAGGAAATTTAGAGACAGAATTTACACCTTTGTTCTAAAATTGCCCCTAAGCTCAACAGTTTGATTATGCATTCTTATAATTAATCTGAGAATATAAGTTGTGTCCAACCCACGAAGGGGGTGTGTAAAAAGATATAATCAGAAAGAAAGTAAAAAAAAGGGGTTCGCCAGTAAACACTTAAGGGAATAGGAGAATCGATTCTTCATAAGGCTTTGCACAAAGTCTCATTCATTAACTAATTACAAGAATTAAAACAACACATAACTCATAATTAAAATATCTTATGATGATTACAAGGGAAATCAAATTAAAACTTAAGGAAATTCAATCTCAGAATAGGAGTACCTTAACCGACGAAGAAAATGTTTCTCTACGCTTGCGCTCCGGCCAGCTCCCCGCTTGCTAACCGTGAAGACCTCACTAGTACCTCCCAACCAATGCTAGGGGTAATATTCTTACCCCTTATCCCCCCGAGCCGCAAAGGGGCCACAAACACAACTAGAGAAATCTATCTCCTAGCTCTCCTTGCAAGGATGAGCCACCACTCTCTTTCAAGTTGGGCATCCCAGCTCCCACAAGGTAAAATCAATCAAGAAAAATATCGGCATCGTATCGTTACGCCTACCAGATGTGATCCATAATCCTCCTCTGCCATCCTTTTTATATAGTTTTCTTAGTGATTAGTTTCCAAAACCCTCTTTAGATTCTTTTTATTAAATTTAATTAGGATAAACCTCCCCTGTACACATGTCACTCGATCCCTTAGTTGCACTAGAAAATCAATTTATTAATTAATTAAATTTTCCTATTTCCCTCACCCACCTAAAAGCGTTCTTAAAAACACTCCTCGATTTCCCTTTATTCTCTTACAATTCTTAAATGGTTGACATTTTTCTTAAAACCTAGTTGAGTTCACAATTAGAAGGTTCCAAAGACTAGATTCCCTACTATGTTAGACATTCCCCTTTTCCTTAAGTTTCCCCTTTTCTTCTTAGTTCAGATTTAGCAAGTTTAGATATAAACAACAATTTACCCTTTCAATAATTTAATCCTTCATTAAAATTTTACTTTAATTATTAATGTTTGAATTTTCTTTACCCCCCCTTCTTGTTATATGTCCATTTAGTTTTTTTTGTTCACATGTTCTACTTAGACCTAGGTTTTAAATTTCACTAGGCTTGGCGACAGTTTTTAAGGGAAAATCAGTTATTAAACTTTACTCATACCATCATTCATTTTAAGGCCGACCAGGTCCTAAGGAGGCATAGTTTTCTAGGAATTAGGTTTATTTACTTACCATAGTTAAAAATCGTGATGTGCCCTTCAAGATGCACTACCTGCTCCAAGGGTGCCACTCACTTGCATTCCTGTTTTATTTGTACGATGTGCCCTTCAAGACGCACTAGGTTCTCCAAGGGTGCCACTTTCCTTTTGAATGATTTTGGTAGATGTCAAACCTTTAGACTCAATAATCCGCCAAGTGACCTTGTGGGAGATTAAGGGCCTCTAATGAATAAGGAACCTACCTTATTGCACACCCCTTAGAATCATTGTGACTGACTGTCACAGTCTACCCTGACGGCATCGTGGATGTCTTGAACTAGGTAATCGTTAACCTATAGTTCGATCCACGGTGGGAGTGCTAGTAGGTTGTGGCAGGGATGCTGCCACACCTCTCTCTCAATATATCTGGTTGTCACACGTGACCCCTTTACTCCTAATGTGAGTCTGGTTAGAAATTTATTTTCATCCTACATCCATCAACAAAATGTGTCAGTGATAGCAATCAACATCACAATATCTAGTAATATGCCACATGTGTAATATCAAAACATTCAAACCATAACTGTTCACTCTCTAACTCTATCTAGATTCTAAGGAGATCCTTCGATGCCATCGGCATCCTCAAACGTCCACAGTCCTGCAGACTTAGGAAAACTAGTCAATAGCACCTATCGATATAAATATCATAAAATAACATATTATCAAATCCACAAACATCATTATGCTCCATAATCGAATCATTCAATCATATAGTGAACCAGATCACTTGCACACAAGTGTCCATAAGAATACGTCACAGTGGGTGTGCTCAAGAGCGAGATGTTACAATTCAGTTTACCATAGTCTCTTGGCCAATCATAGTTATAATTACAAACTGGGGAAAATAAGGGTATTACACTTCGAGCTTGCTGGGAATGGGTTAAGAACCTGAGGAAACCCCAAAATAGTTAAATCCTTATTGGGATTGTCACTCTAAAGAAAATCCTATTTGGGTTAAGTAACCTTAATCCTTGTATAAACCTCCTGCCTTGAAATGGAAGGGTTACATCATGAAAATTTTCATCGAGGTATGAGAATAATTCCTTACATGGTTTTATAAGTAAGGTTCAGAACTCTTGAAGGGATCATAAAAGCTTGGAAAATACTTGGAAGAAATTCCTGAGAGTTTAAGTCTTGAATTGGACTACTAATTGGTGGAGAACCCATGTTTTAAGCACGATTTAGCGATAGTCATTGATCCGACATAGGATCGAAGGGAGGGAAATCCCAACCATTGTTTGGGGGATGAGCTATCATAGAATTCCAATACTGGGTTGCAGTGTCGCTCCAACATAGGGAAATCTGAGAAGAAACATGGACTCTTGATCGGAGAGTGGGAGATATGAGATCTCAGCCGTCAATTCGTCGTGGGTCCATCCAGTTCCCTTGGTGAGTAATTGGAAAGAGAGTGATGTCATGATGACGAGGATGGAAGAATGGTAGCTAGTGTGTCTAGAAGGGTGATGTGTGCTAACAATTGATTGGTCAATGGGATGAGAGTAGGTTGAGTTGGGCATGAAGGTCATTGGGTTTCCACTTAAATTGTAGTCATTGATTTGGTTGGGAGAGTAGATCTCAATTATTCATTGAAGTAAGTTATTTGGAGGAGTTAGTGATATAGAGTGGAGGGAATCCAATGGGAAGGAACTTTGAGAATGGATGTGGACCATTGATTAGAGGATGATTGAGTGTGAGCATGATCGGTTTTTAGGAAGTAGAGTTGTTAATGTGACCAAGAGCAGGGTTAAAGGAGTGCTAACGATGATAAAGAATCTAGGAACAAACAAAAGACATTGATCCATTGGGGATTGGTATCGATGATTATCTATACCATTGATGTTGGTCACAACTTCGTCAAGGCATAGGCGATCGAAGATCCAAGTATTGGATTCCAGAGAAGACTGACGATGACAAAAAAACTTCAAGAAATGATCTGGATTGTTGATTGGTGAGTAGGCACGATGTAACGACAATTGTCAATTTGTCCTGGGTCCCATAGTCATGTGAGAGAGGGATGAAAGGGAGGACATTAGCCACCAAGTAGGTAAGGACTCTGATGCGATCATATCGTTTGTTTTATCGACCTAAGGACCATTAGATTCGATGAAGGGAGTTCCATTGAAGTGGGCCTATTAGAGTGGTTCAAGTCACTATAACAGGTGAACTCCAATGGGAGGGACTGTGAGGAGGAATGAGGTTTGTCTATTAGGAAGACGACGAGAGTCATTCACATCCATATATCTCTATGTGCCCCACTTAAGATAAGTGGAGAAGGATCGTGAGAGGGTTGTTAATCATCATGCAAGTTATAGAATCTGAAGTAACCAGAGCCATTGATTTCCGACCTTGAGGGCCATCAGATTCGTAAGAGTGTGCATTTATCAGAGTGTGTCAGATGGAGTGGAATATGACACCGATGCTAAGAAATGCTTCGAGTGAATCTGACTCGTTGATTCAGAGAGACCGATGAGCCAAGAGGCAAGTGCCACATTAGATGGCACAATTGACAGTGAACCATGTGGATGCCACATGGTAGTGAGTTGGACCTTGGTCAATGAAATCCTGAAAAAGTTTAGAGGCTGTAAATTTTGATCCATAGCTCAAAATTGAGCATGGTTACAATCGTTGGAAATCTCTTGACGAGAAGAAGACGATGGCTCCCTCGAGAGGAGGCCTTGTGGTGGTTAAGGAGAAGTGAAATTTTAATACTCCATTCCTTAAAAGGTACTTAGGAGGTTGGGTGTCTTACATAATTAACCAATAATATTCATGCATAAACTTTCAGTATTTGATGTATGATCTTTAATGATATATGAAAATTGGTGGTGTATAACAAACATTTTTTTTTTAATATTTCTTATATATTTTATTTTCCAACTTGAAAATGCATATTTAAATTGTATATTCAAAGGGTGTTATTAATATTTTTTAACGTTTTAAATATGGATTATATGGGTGTCTATGAATAGTAGATTTTTCATCTATAAGATAATTATACAAGTTTAAATAAGATAAGTTTTGCATTTTTTTTTGTAAATTATCCCTTCCGCAATTTTCATTATTGTAAAATAAAATAGTTACATAGAGATTGTGGTTGGTTGACTACTTGGGAAACCCAACCAATCAAAATATAATAGTTGGAGAGTTCCCCAACAATTTAAAAGTTCAAAAAGCAAAAGTGTAGACCCTTTCCAAAATAAGATTTGTTGTAGGTTGTCACTACTATTGCACCATTGACCCCTAAAACTATTTCTACTATCATAAGTGATGAGGCACCATTTGAGGTGGAAAAACTAAAACCAGAACCAGAACATAAAAAAATAAAGAATTTTAAGAGGGAGAACCAGGGGGAGATCAGGAGTTGCATTCGCATGGCCATGGCTCGATCTAGCTTCATTGGAGTTGGAGTTTAGCAAGCGATCCATATCATTGCCAAGGCGAAGAATCTCCATCCACATTTCATCCAATTGAAGGAATATTTCCTCGTGGGCTTCGTTCCTCTCTACTAGGACCTTCCTCATCATTGTATTTAAGATCCAATATAGGTTGAATGTCTTGGTGTAAAGGGTGGCGCGTTCCCTGTATGAGCCATAGTTTGGTATCCATTGACCAATTTCCTCATCTATTGTTGCATGGTCAACAAAGAGACGAAGCACCCTAGCATCGTCTTCTGAAATATCTAGTTCAACTCGAATGTGAGGTGGAGTGTGGGCTTCATAGGCCTCAACAATGGGTGGAGCCATGGAGTGTGTATGGCGTTCTATGGCTCTCCCTCAATGACTTCTTCCTTGCTTCCTGTGACCACCATGAGGCATGACTACAAGGGGGAGAGACCAAGGTAAGATATGAGAAGAGGTGGTATAAATGTAGGCAGTGACTGAGAATGCAAAGATAATGGATATAGGTGCATGTGAGAGTTCCAGCTAGGGAAACAAAGAGAAAACATAATGACAATAGGGTAGACCCAATGAAATTAGGCATAATAAAACCTCCCAAATATGGACTCATCCATGGTTAGTGTTGAGTGTGTGAAATTCTAGTGAGAATGAGTAGTAGTAATGGTTTCAGACGACACCATTACTTCACTACATGGATACAACATCATAAGATGATCTGAAGGAATGAACCTCGAACCAAATGCTTGTTGGTATAAATACTTGGTGGTCATGCTAATCAGTGGGTGATGTATCGTCCTCCATCCAAGTCCTCTTGTGTACAATGTTGCCAAGTGGATGGGATGGGTGGGATGGATCCCCATCGCATACTCTCCTCCCTCACACCTAATCCGAGTAAGATACTTTTTCATTTTCTACCCACCTTTCATTTACATTTTTAATAAATAATTTCACATTTCTTTTTGTGCTACCCACTTTGACAAATAATATATTGTTGGGTTAATATATGTGGACATTCATTTCAAAAGTTTATTTTTATTTTTAATATATTTAGTATGTAATTGAGTAGAAGGTGTTGTATTATGTATGTGTTTTCATATGTATTAGTATGTAGGGTTATTCACATATAAGTGGACTCTAATAGAATATTGTATTTTGATTCATTAAATATATTATTGAAATTGTTTCTTCAATAGTTTTGTCCATGGCATGTTGACTGTAAAGGGAATGTAAATGCTCCACATAGTGTTTCCAACATATGAGAATTATTATTTCATGTTAGCTTCACATCTCTTCTTTTCGTCAATAAATTTTCAATTGCCTAATTTTTATTCTCTATGTTTTTTTATATAAGCATGTGTACATTGCCCAAAATTTAAATTATGTTCACATAATGTATTGAATGGAAAATGTGCTAACCATTTCATTATTGAATGGAAGATGATTCTCTATTTCTTGACCCTACTACCCTCCACCTTCTTGAGAAAGGTTTTAATTTCTCCATTTCCCCTCATTGTATCCCTATTGAAGGCATCATTTGTGCCATTGAATCCATTACATAGAATCTTCCCACACATGAGGCCGAGGAATTACGAAAATAATGTGAAATAATTCTTCATTTCTCAAAACCTCCTAAATCAAACCTAACCAAGAAGATTTCAATTCCATTTGTCACCTCAACTGAAACCCTAACATCATCATCTTGAAAATATGACAAAGGAAATGGTATGGTTATTATGAATACCTCCAACTATGAATATAAAATTCTTGAGTTGATTTATTCTTCCTCTTATAATCCTCTTTCCAAAAAACCTATTAATAACATTACCAATCTGGTTACCAAATTCATAAAATCCTCCTCTCTAGACCCTAATGCTAAAAAATTCCTCCTTCCTCATAACCCTCAAACCCCCAGGATCTATGGGAAACCTAAAATCCATAAAAAATACACCCCCCTAAGACCTATATTCAGCGCCATAGGTGCCCCCACGCATGCCCTTTCTAGCTTTATTTCCGACAAACTTGAGTCCTTCATTGGAAATTCTCCTTCATTCATTAAGGATTCCATCAATTTCATTCAAAAAACAAGGAATATTCACCTTCATGAACAAGACATCATGGTCAGTTTTGATGTTGTATCTTTGTTCACCAAAATTCCCATTCCTAAAGCTATCGACCTGATCTCCAAACTCCTGGCATATCAAACCAAAATTTTGGCTTTGATTTTTCGATGATACTTTTGTTATTTTTCCTCATGGTTAGTCCTCCCTTGCCTCCTTTCTCGACCATCTCAATATCATTTTCCCCCATATTAAGTTTACGATGGAAATGGAGAAGGATCACTCTTTTTCATTTCTAGATGTTTTTATTTCTCATTTTCCTAATGGTTCCCTCACCCATTAGGTTTTTAGAAAAAACATCCATACTAACCATTATCTCCATGCCCATTCCCATCATCATCCATCCCAAAATACGCTATTCTTAAAACTCTCATATCCAGAGCCAGTCAAATCTCTACTCAATTTCTTGAACAAGAAAAGGCCGACTTGGAAAAAACATTTATAGATAATGGATACTCTATCTCCCAAATCAACAAATATTTTTGATCATCCCATAATCCTAACTCTAAAATCCTCACCTCCTCAAGATCTCATCTTTCTACCCTATGATAGGCACAACTGATCAAATCTCAAAATTCTTAGCCAAAAAGAATATTAAAACCCTCTTCAAACCCTATAAAACTCTTAAACAATTATTTGGACTGTCAAGGACAAGTTGGACCCAATGATAGGCTTAGGATTCTACCAAATTCCTTTCTCTTGTGGCAATTCATACATTGTCCAAACTAGCAAATAATTTAAATCCCAGCTCAAGGAACACATCGTCGACACTTCCCACAATTGCATCATGGAATATGCTATTGCTGAGCACTCTTTTAATTCTAAACACCTCATTTGCTTCGAAAAAAATAAAATTCTTTCCTTGGCACCCTACTACACCTCACACATCATTCGAGAGGCTCTCGAAATTAAAAAACATCTTGATAATTTTAATTGATAAGATGGCTATATACTAAGCCATTCTTGGAAACTTGTCATCCATTACCTTGAACAAGAAACCTAATTTGGGTTAGTTATTTTTCGTGGATTTTCTCTTACCTAGTTCACTTTATTTTAACCTCTTCTATTAACTATCCTTTTACCATTAAACCTTTGAGCTTACTCTTCACTTTTATGTCTTTTGAAATTTCTTTTGGCCCCTTGGTTTTCAATTCAATTTTTAATTAAATAACCTTTTTACTTTTAATCTCAAATCTTAATGGGTTTTCGGCTAATTAAATAATTAATTTTTTTCTCACTATATCTTTGGACTTTTTCCCTTCATCAACAACTATCTTAATCCTCTCATCCTATTTATTCTAATCTCATGACACTCTTTTCCCACTCTTTATATTCTTTGGTCCTTAATGATGGGTGGAGTGTCCAGTAGAAATGTTGGACATGCTAGCGCTCTGTGATTTTCCCAAGGCTATGATGGCAGTGACAGAGGCAACATCAAAACCACTTCGAGTCTTGGATCTAGCCCTCCAAGTCTCACAGAGGGATCTCTCTGTCTAATATAACTTTGTTGGAAGAGAATATTAGGCTAGTTATGAGGGATCGGGGTTTTTGGTTTTTAAATGGTTGGTTTGGGACAGTAAGGAGGGCCATTGGGTAAATGGGGTCTGCACTTAAAAATATGATTCACTCTCAAGTCTAGACAAAACTCATACACATGGCAAGGTAGTGGAAATGTTGGATTGAATTAAGTTTGAATGGTGTCAAATGAGGAAGAAATAAGAGAGGGAAAAACTAAGAAAAGGAGCAGTTAAGAATTCCTAAACTGAGCTTTCAGAAGATAAACATAAAGATTACCAAAAGATCAGATGCAGAGTATTTCACTAATAAATTCTTCTCTATTAACTATCCTTTGACAATAAGAATTCAAAAACAAATGGGATGATAACCTAAAACACTTTAACAGAGAAAGGAAAATTCCACCAACATCTCGACACAAGAATCCTGATAACAACTAGCTTATTTCTGATTGATCATTTAAAGATTACAAAAAACGTTTTATGGAATGGCAAATCCCACGGTCCAGCCAAAGGAAAAATACACCTCACAGGTCGAACCCCTTTACATTAAAATCCTCTAAATAAATAGGATAGATCTCCCAACAAGTCGTGTCAGTTACATTTAACTGCCTCGGCCAAGAATAGCCACGAATCCCCCAAAATTTGGAACAGCCTGCCATGAAAGACGGGCCTAATTTCTGCAAAAAAGGAGTCCGAACAGACGTATGTTTCTCTTCAATGCTGACACCTGGGAAATAACTGAAGGAGGTTATTGGCGATGGTCATGTTCTCGACAAAAACCTCCTTTGGTTTCACCAAATTCGTCTCGAGTTGGCCGTAAACTCTCCCGCAAAATCAGGACTATAACAAAAAGGAAAAAATATGGAAAAAGGGGCCTCAAAGATGGCCTCAATTCTCCCTGCTCGTGGCACCTGTGAAAAAACAGAGAGATTTTTTTGTTCTTCGTCCCGTTACGGAGAAAAACCTCTCTCAGTTTTTAAAAATTCGTTTTCATTTTCCCAGAATCTTCTCTGGAAAAAAATGTGATGAACAGGAAAAAAATGGTGAAAATGAGAAGAGTGGTTTTGTTTTCGAGAAAGCGGTATTCCGGACCCCCCCTGAGGTGGT
>JASDQU010174474.1:0-20863 GCA_032191745.1 Picea mariana | reverse complement strand
TTCGAGGTTTCAAATGCTGAAATTCATTTGCCCACGGGATTGCCGACCCCTCGAATCCCGATTCTCTGCTATGCTGACAGAAAAAGGGGCAAGGTATGTAACGCCCTTGTTACTTTCGTCAATCTGACGGTCGTGAATGACCATGGGTCTTTCGACAGGATCTCATCCGTTGATTCGTTACTTATCTCTACGCTGCTACTTCGAAATTTTAAGAGGGTTATTCCTCCTTGTACGCCTTATCCTCTTGCGAGGTTGCGTGTGGCGCGATTACCCTCGTGTTGATCAGGCCTGACGGCTCTACGGATAAGCGGTTCACCTCCCCATCCCTCATCAAGCCATCAACCTGCCAGCCTGTAAGGCATTAAATTCAGGGCCAACGAGCCGCTTTTGGTTCTCTGGGCCAGTGGGGTCCAAATACGGTATTAATTCTTGGTGGAAGTTAACGCCACCTTTCCAGGTGTCTTCCACCACCATCGTGGTCTCTTTTTCTGCACATCCCCTCTCAGCAGTCCTGCAATAAATTCAAAATGTTATTCACATTCATTGACCTCTTCCTCAAGGTCCATTTACATTACATATTCACATTCATGAGTTTGCCATAGTTCTTGGCCAGTCCATTTATATTTACAAGCTGGGGGAAACAGGGTGTTACATCTGGGCAGATTCATAGCAGTGAATGAACATGCACTGAAATCCCCTGATAAGCAACTCTATAAGGTGTTGGTTGAGATCGATTTACACACAGATTTTCTGGAGTCTACTGAGATTGAATGGAGAGGTCATCTGAGGTGTAAGAGACTTGACTATTTGGGTGTTCCTTTCCGTTTCTCTCGGTGCCGTCAAATGGGTCACCTACGTAGGGATTACAAAGGGGGAACGGAAGAAGAGTCGTCGAAATCCTAAGTGCTTCGTAGGCCTACCTGTGAAGACCCTCCGGAGGCAACATTCAGAGACATGAACTTTTCTTTTGCAGAAACAAACATTACAAATAGTTTAGATCCGTGAGTAAGTTAAAAACTATGTGCCCCTCTCTATTTTTTTTCATAATTTTCATCTTGGGAACATGACACATTGGAAGAGGCTTCCTGGGATGGAGCGGGTTGCAAGCAGGTTCTTGTGGATTTAAATTTCTCTAGTCCAGATTCTTTCCCTCCCTTATATTTCCCCATTCCTCCATTGGTCTAAGGCATGATTTAGTCTCCTATTTCTAGATAGACAATGAGCCCAACTTTTCCGCATAAAGAGCCCCCAAACTTGCCCAAGTTTCAGTCTTCTGGTGGGGCTTTTGTCAGCAGTAGAATTCCAATTACAGATAGAGTCTCGGGGGGGGGGACGGGGGGTTCAGAGGATTTAGGCCTTTTGTTGGGTGTTGAGTCGGGTGACTGGGTGGGATTGAAAATCCTTAGTGAACCAGTGCTGGTAAAGCCTCATCTCTCGGGTTTTAGGGAGTCAGATATTGGGGAATGCTTAGTTGGAGCTGTAATGGACTCATTGGTGAGAGATTTGAAAGAAATACCTTCCCTTTTACCTATTTTGGTTTTCCAAGGGAGGACTGGCATTTCTAGAGATCTTTCTGGTGATTCTACACAACGAGATGCTTTTGCGCATCGAGTGGGGTATCGAGATTCCACCGGTAAAGTTTTTGCCTGGTCCAGAGGTTTGGGGTGTGAAATATCACCTATTAAGACTAGGAGTGCTCAGAAGCGAGCATAGATTTTTTCGTTTAGTCTGGACTGTGGATCTTCTTCTATTCTTGAATTTGGGGCACTTAGAGGCATGAAAGCCCTAGCACGGGATAAGCCATGATCCTGCTCTCCATAAATCTTAGGGGAGTGGGGGGATGCCAGAAAATTGCCTTCGTGCGCAGACTTCTAAACAATACACTTCCTGACATTATTCTTGTTCAAGAGACCTTGGTTGACGAAGTGAGGGCCAGATCTTTCCTGTCTACCTTAAGACCAACTTGGTATACCACATCAATGATTCAGTTGGAAAATCAGGGGGCATGTTACTTGCTTGGGACCCTTCCAAGCTTGATCTTAAGTTTTACATTTGTTGTGGTGGCTTACTCTTGATAGGTACAAGTTTCGAGTTGAAGAAGAAGATCTCCTTTGTTAATGTATATGGGCCCTGGATAGACAAAAAGGATTTCTAGGAAAAGGTAGGGGATAGGGGGATACTCTCCCTTAAAAATCTGGTTATGGCTGGGGACTTTAGTTTCACCTTACATGAAGGTGAGATTTGGGGGGATGCGGCACAACCGGATCAACTGGCTCTATTTTTCAAAGAAATGTTTTGGGACGGTGGTCAGGTGGATATACAACAGATGCTTTAGTTCCAACTTGGAAAAATGGCAGAGTGGGTTCAGATCATATTATGAAAAGATTGGAAAAGGGATTTTTAGCAACTGATTTATTGAGAAATTTGGGTAGGTATCGCTCTTGGGTTGCATACCCATATATTTCTGATCACGCTCCAGTTATTTTACAACTTGATGGTAACATTCAGACCAAAACTTATCCTTTCAAGCTAAATTCGATGTGGTTGAGAGAAGATGCCTTTTCACAAATAGTCCACAGTGTATGGAAGGATCCTATGTTTTTACAAGAACCTGGACTACAACAGAGACTGGTCTGGAAATTAAAGTGTTTAAAGAATCATATAAAAAATTGGGCATCTTAGTGTAGAGCTCAGTCATCTAGGAGATTAGAGATGTTGGAAGAGAAATTTTAGAAGCTCTATCAAACTACACAAAATGACTTAAATAATCAGGAGGCCGTAGGTCAAGTAAATTCTCTTGAACAAGAAAGAATCAATCTCCTTCAAGCTGAAGAGGAATTATGGAGACAGCATGGTCGAGAAATTTGGCTAAAGAGTGGCGACCAGAACACTAATTTCTTCCATCAATTTGCCAGTGCCAGAAGAAATAGAAAATAGATTTGGGAGATTCAGGATGAGACTGGTCAGGAGCACTCAAGACAAGAGGCTTTAAAATTTGAAGCAGTTAAATTTTTTAAAGAAACCGGGGTGGATACATGAATACTTTTAGAATATCGGATTCATTTAGCCAGTCAGTTTCCCCGTATTGTCATCGAGGAAGAGTCGATCCAGCTGGAAAGACCCTACACAAAGGAGGAATTGTGGAAAATTCAAAAGGATCTTGCGAAGGATAAAAGCCCATGCCCTAATGGCTGGACTGTTGAGTTCTTCCTTCATTATTTTGAGCTGGTTGGCAAAGATTTACTTGGGATGGTTGAGGAATCGAGGAGAAGGGGAGAGGTGATCAAATCTTTGAACTCGACCTTTCTGGTTTTAATTCCAAAAGTAAATAAACCTTTGAATTTTGGTGATTTCCGACCTATATCTATATGTAATCTCTGTTATAAAATTATAGCAAAGATTTTTGAAAATAGGATAAAACCTATTCTATCTTGATCTTTGTCGGGAGATTAGTTGGGCTTTTTACAGGGGAGACAAATAATGGACGCCATAGGGACGACTCAAGAATGCATCCATAGTATAAACAAAATGAATTTAAAGGCCTTAATATTGAAACTCGACTTAAAGAAGACATATGATTGCATCAATTGGGATTTCTTGAGAATGATGTTGGTTCAATTGGGTTTCAGTCTGCTGGTCACCAACTGGGTTATGAGATGTGTTTTAAGTGTTACCTATGCAGTTTTGATTAATGGCGAGCCTTCAACATTTTTCCAGCGAGGCAGAGGGCTAAGGGAAGGATGCCCACTTTCTCCTCTGTTATTTATTCTGGTGATGGAAGGCCTCAGTTTGTTGCTAAAAAAAGGTAAGGAGGAAGCGAAACTGACACGTGTGAAGGTTGCTAGAATAGTCAAAATTCTTCACCTTTTCTTTGTAGATGATGTGTTGATTATGACAAGAACCAATCGCCAGGAATGGTAGGATATTGTTGGCCTTTTGTCGAGATTTTTTAGAGCTTCGGGTTTAGAGATAAATTTATCAAAGTCAACATTCCATTATTCAGGCCTAGAAGGTGATAGTTTGAATATTTTCAAGGAAAAATTCCCTTATAATTTCCTCGATCCAAATTATGGTTTCCATTATTTGGGATACTTTTTGAAACCCTCGAGCTATAAATAAGAAGATTGGAGGTGGCTCATTAAGAAGTTCGAGAGGAGGATTGATCATTGGTGCAATAGACGACTTACACTTGGAGGGCGATTTGTCCTTATAAAAGCGGTATTGGAAAGCCAACAGGTCTACTGGATGACTTTGGCAACAATCCCGAATTCGGTTTTATTTAAGTTTTGTCATCTAATTTACTCCTTTTTATGGTCTGTCTGCAGTGATAGAAAATAAATGCACCTTTGCATATGGGAGGTGATAGCTAAACCTAAGAAATTTGGGGGTTGGGGTCTGCCAAATATTTTTGTCTTCAACAAAGCATTGGTGGTGAACACACTGTGGAGAGTGGTGACGAAGACATGCATTTGGCACATAGTTATTAAGGAAAATTATTTTCCTTATGTATCGGTGGCCACTTGGTTCAGAATGGCTACTTGCACTTTGGTGTCGGCACCACAGACCTGAAAAAGTCTTCTCAAAGCCCTACCTCTTATTGTTCGTTGGCTATGATGGAGCCCAATATCTGGTAAGGTGATCCTATTAGGAAGGGAAAAGATTCTTGGTCTCAGAAGGTGTTAGCACTAGGAATCACCTTCAGATTGCATGAAAGGAAAGCCCAAAACCCATCAGGTTATATGTGAATGTAAGAGTGTTTTAAGGGGTCAAATGGAAAAGACTAAAAATGATAATGTTCCAACTCAGAAAATAGGGCTAGCATGCACCAGCAATCAAGGTCTTGGCTAACTTCAATCAGTAATTGGGAGTGAGTATGAATAGAGGGAAGAATTCAATGAGAGGAATGTAGGGGCTGCTGTAAACATCATATCTACAAAAAGCCTAAGGAAGAAAGATTCTTAACACATGATCTTCTTAAGTTCAGAAACTAAGGAAGCTAAATAAATGTAATGATAATATAATGATAAAAAATCCATCATAATATCACCACAACCATTCAAGTGAATCATTCAAAACATGAACATTTAGCATCAGAAGCAAATAAGCTGAAAGAGAAGTTGATTTCTATTAACCAAAATGTCTTAAATCCAGTACATAGCCAGTTCACAGTAACTTAATCAAAATATTACAGTATAAGGGAGCCTTTCTCAACCATCCGAACCTACTAAATCATTTCATCTATCTATTTATAAAAAAAGGGAGGCAACAATTGGATGTACGAGCTGGCCTCCTTCCCTTGAAAATCTCTAAGAATTTATGTCATCTAACAACTTGACTAACAACCTATGCTATAAAATAGGAAAATGTTGGTGACTAATCCAACCAATCTTCAAACTAATGTGATTCCCCTTTGCTGCACAAATACTTGTTTGCCATGTGTCCTTTAGGAGCATGTGGTTGTCATGATGCCAACTGTTGTTTTTGCAATCTTTTCCATCATCAACTATCCAAAAAGTTGTTAGCTTGACCCTCCTGGATCCCTGGTGTCTGTTGGTGGATTCTTTGGGTAGCACTCTAAGTAGCGCACTTCAAAACTTGACAAGTAGAAAAGGTAGCGCCAAACCTTCCTATCCCCTGTGCAAACTTTGGCGTCTGCGAGATATTAGGTAGTGAATTTAGGTAGCGCCACTGTGGTGTGTTTGTGTACAAATTTCGTCTCTTCCAGATATTAGGTAGTGAATTTCGGTAGCACCATAGTGAGTCTCTGTGCAAATTTAGGTAGTGCTGACAAAAGTAGCACCTCCATCTTGAACATGTGCATAGCAGGTAGTAACTTTGAATATTATCAACCCCATTATCTTTAGGTGATTTGGCAACACTGTAGGTAGCACACCAGTGGAATACCAAAATAGACTATTCCGTAGTGCCATAGCACTACAAAATGTATGCATTCTTACTACTGAAGTAGTTATCTCTTTACAAAAAGCCCAAAACTCTGAATCAATAAATTAGATGCATGTATAGGTGGCAGAGGTAATATTTCAATAACAATTTACCCTCACAAAAAGGAACCATCCTAAAAAATGGGGCTCACCTTTCACCAACTATTTTGTTACCCTAACACTTAACCTCGCACTCTTTCTTGTAGAAGGAGGATCTTCATTTGGCACAACAGACTTCTTCCTTTTAGCAATAACATGCTTCTTCAGTGGAGCTATGCTCTCCTTGATTGCTGGTGTCTCTTTCTCAATAGCGACTTCAACCAATACCTGCAAGTTTCTTTGAGCTACTTCATCTTGAAAATGGTGCAACTCTGCCTTGAGTTTCCTGTTCTGAGATTGAAAGCCTCTGTTTTGCCTATAAAGGTTTTGGATCTGCCTATGAAGGGGCTTGGACTTTCTTGCTGTGAACCTTGCCAGGTCAATGATGTGACTATAGCCATCCATGAGCTCTTTCATCTTCACTCTGTCAGACATGGCTTCTGTTTTCAACTGAGCCACCTCTTTCCTAACATCCCTAAGTTGCCTGATTAATCTTTTGAATGTCTGACTATCAGGTGGAGTAGTGACATGCACAATCTCAACATGATTTTTCTTGGTCTCCTCCTCCTACTGCATATGAATTTCCTTGTCTGTCTCATCAGGCTTCTTGATACCTTTGCTTTTATCTTTCTTCTTTTGCACATGGGTTTCTTCTTTCCTTTCCACAGGTTTTCCAATGCCTTTACCCTTCTTCTTTTGTATAGGGATTTCTGGTAGGGACTATTTTTCAAAAACCTCTTTAGGAACAAATGATCTTGTGAAAGGTTTTTTTCCCTTGGTATTGGCTACTAGAGGAGAAGAGGGGAAGTGTAGCTTCTTCCCTTTCTTGGCTGCAGATTTGGTAGAAGAAGGAACCTCTTCTAACCCTGGTGGAGGAGGAGGTGAAAAATCTATCTGTGGTGAATGATAAGCTTCCTCCTCAGTTCCTGTGACCTGCTTGATGACCTATGAAACTTGAACAAGAGATCTGCCCTTTCTCTTCCTGCTAGTCCCTGCTTTAACAACACTGGTGGGTGATAAAGGACTTGCATTCTATTATTGAGGAGTAGATGTTATATCCAACTTGAAGTGAGAAGAAACAACAAAATGTTTCCATGAAATATCTTTCTTACCTAATTCTTCAAAGACTAGCATTCTAATCAATCCAGAGTGGAAGATGCTAGTATCCACATCCTTAGACTTGGATTGAATCATGTCTGACATCTTACCTATGCTCCTTAATAAATAATAGGGAATATTCATTTCAATTTTACCAATAAAATGAAGCAGAAGCCTTATATGGTACTGGTGCAATGTGTTAAACCTCCCTTCACATGTAATGTATCTCTGGATGATCTTCAATATCCTTTCAAACTGCTCAATCAATTGGTTCCTTGGCACACCTTTAGACAAATCATTGGCTTGATGTTCAGGCTTAAGGAAATCTTTGGCATAAGCTGCATTCAAATCCATGGGCTTAAACCATTTCTCACATGTGACAGGGATTCTTGTTGCAGTTGAAATAGAGGTCTCAGTCACCTCAAATTCTAAATCCCCTACCTTGGTTCTCCTACCATCAAAATGTAAGGAAAATTGACTTTTCACCTCAGGATGGCCTCTTTACATATTCTGGAAAAAAGAGAGGCATCCCACTCTTTGGAAAACTTATATTGCCATGGTCTCTGTATCAAAAAGATGCATATCCACAGGTTCAGTTCTAACGACCTTGCCCCCTTTATGTATCTTCTTCATCTGAGGAGTCTCCATAGCTTAGAATGAGAGCTTCATGTGACTTATAGGGTAATAATGACTAGGAGGACCTAAAGTTGAGCTTCAAGTGGACAAAACTGCCCCTTTAAACCAGACTAGTGCTAGTAAGCAAAGACTTTGTTGTGGAAATCCCTCCCTTAGATTTGTGCAAGTATTGAAAGTTTAGACAATGAGAGGGTACTCTGTAATTGGCCCTTTGAAGCTGGGTAAAAACACTCAACTCAAAATTAAAAGGAAGCAGGGGAGACACAGTGTGGTTAAGCAACACCTTTGGGTAGCGCAATGCGTATGTAGAGGATAGACTGTTTAGAAGTTGTAAGATAAATAGCTATGGCGGGTGGATGTATCAGACTTTGACATACAGGTAGTGAATTTCATAGGTTTGAAAAGAGAGGAGACAAGGATATGATGCGAAGAAAAGTCTCTCACAACTGTGCAAGCCCGATAATCCAAACTCTGAGCGCTAATTCTTTGTGAAAATTAATGTGCAGAGGGGGCAACATGAGATACCTGTGGAATAAACACTTGTTTGAAGCTTAAGTGAGATTTTAGGATGAAGTCACGAACATCCCGACTTCCAAATCTACCTCAGCATCAGATCTGGTCGCACTGCTGTCGCCTGGTCAGAACTGTGAGTTTGCGCAATGCAACACTCTTGAGTTTTTCAAAATCACAAACCGTTATCAGGGCTCGTAAATAAGAGATCTTGAAGGTATATTTTAACCAACTCCTGGCACTGAAAACAAGGAACATGACATCAATTGTGGTAATCATAACTCGTGATGGAAACATAATTAATAGGAAAGGTGCTACGAAAACACCTGATGAGTGGGCAACGCTCCAATTTAAAAAATGATTAGACAAGTAAGCAGGGACAACAAGGCATGTCTACGAGGTCATGAATGAGGAAAATGGTGTGTCACATCGGTCTAGTCGTGGGAAGGATCGATCCTAGTGACGAATCATGAAGGGGACCAAATCTTGAGTCATGAACTAAAATGGTTCTAAGTCCAAAAATCAATTGAGGATCAAAACATAAGTTATGAATCAACACTTTATTTATCTAAGGGGTCCTAACAAACATAAATTTAAAAGGGGTGAACTTAAAAAATTAAAATCTAAGGCTTAGAAAAGGATAAAAACAAACAAAAGACCCAAGGCAACTTAGTGTGATAACATTGGCTCCACAAGGGATGGCATGCCCCCTGTGGGCTGCCAAGAATGAGTAGATTTAGTGCCTTATCCTAGGGCTATGGGGTCAATTATTGAAACAAAAATAAAATAAAAATGATATTTACAATGGCATGGAAAGCCACTCAAGGCTCAAGCAAAGTACTTTTTCAGAAAATGCCCATTGAAAGGGCCACCAAAAACTTCTTCATTCTCCATATTATGCAACTTTAAAGTGTTATTAGAGAATACCTCAGAGATTTTGAAAGGATCGATCCATAAAGATTCAAATTTACCGTGCTTGCCTTTATCTTGCTTCGGTGCATCCCACTTGAGAACCAGATCGTCCTGTTGAAAATCCTCTTTGTTCACTTTCTTGTCGAACGCCTGCTTGACCTTTAGTTGATGATCATGTGCTTTGTCTACAAGCTGCTTCCGAGTCTGTTGCACTTCAACCAACTGTTGAATCCTTCTGATCATATGATCGGGCTCCCCTTGGTAATCTTGGAAGAATTTTTCCACAGGTAAGGCAAGATGAGAAGGAGAAATGGCCTCAACTCCATACACCCGCTGGAAAGGGGAAAGTCCCAGGGACCTCTTTACCGTCACTCTGTCATCCCATAGAGAAAATTTGAGTTTTGAGTCCCATGCCTTTTTGTTATCCTCTAACAACTTTTTAATGATCTTTATAAGGATTTTGTTTGAGGATTCTGCAAGCCCATTTCCCTGAGGGTAGTAAGGGGTAGAGTGAATCAATGTGATCCCAAACTGTTCACAGAATTGAATCAATGGTTCAGTCTTGAAAGATGCAACATTATCAATGATGATTCTGTTCAGACACCCAACCTTGCCATAATGTCTTCAAGGAAACCAATGATCACTTTGTGGGAAGCATTCCTTGTAGGGATAGCTTCAATCCACTTAGTAAAGTAATTTGTAGCAGTCGATATCCATCTATGTTGGCCACTGGAAGCGGGATGAATTTCCCCAATAAAATCTAGGCCCCACTGCTGGAAAGGTCCTAAAGCTACCACATGCTTTAATGACAAAGACTTAAGCTGCTAATTTCCAGAGAACTTCTGACATTTAGCACATGCTCTGATCTTAGGACAAACATCGATGAACAAACTAGGCCAGAAGTAACCAACCCTAAGGATCTTGTATGCCATGGTTCTCCAATAATGATGCCCCCCACATAAACTGTCATGAAAATCAGACATAATCTTTTGGGCTTCTTGGGGGTCTAGGCACCTCAAAAGCACTCGTAATGGATCTTTCCAATACAAAAATTGATCAACAAGACAATATTTTATTGATTTGAGTTTTAAGGCTCTCACCTTGTTCTTTTCCATGCCATTTGGAGGCTGTAAATTCTGCAGGAAAAATATAATGTCCTTGTACCAACTGCAATCTGCCAATGCAGAGGTGACTTGAGAACCTTTATCAGTTAATTCAGCCTGCTGAATTTTTGAACATGAGCGGATGAAATTCACCCCCAATGCTAAGAAATTTGACTCAACCAACAACTTGTCTAAACCCTGGCCTTTAACCAATTTGGTGGGCTTAATTTCCAAATCAAATTCAAGGATTTTAGCAATCCACTTACTCCTTTTTTCGTCTATATTAGGCTGAATAAGAATTTCTTTTACAATAGATGATGGGACATAAGCAATGACTCTTGGAAGCAGGACATAAACTTTGAAGGACTTGAGAGATTTAACCAATGCATAGGCTTGCTTATCCATGATGTCATATTTTAATTCAGCATCTCTCAATGCCCTGCTAAAAAAGGCAATGGGCTGCTCTAAGCCTTCAACATTCTTCTGCAATAAAACTGCTGCTACTGTATCAAAAGAAAAAATAAGAAAGTCCTTGGAGTAGTCTGGGTTGATAAGAACCGAGGCTTCCGTCAAGGATTTCTTTATTTGATCAAAATAATCATGAGACTCAATAATCCATTTGATTTCACTACCCTTCCTCAACATAGCTGTGATATACTTAACCAACTCAACAAAATTTGACACAAATCTTCTCAAAAAATTAATTTTTCCCAGAAAAGATTGAACCTCTTTTTTGGATCTAGGAAGTGACAATGTTTGTATGGCTTAAACCCTGCTAGAATCAATCCTTACCCCTTCAGCTGACACGATATGCCCCAATAATTTTCCTTCTTTCATGGCGAACAATGACTTTTTCGAATTCAAAGAGAGGCCAAATTTTCTGCATTTCAAGAAAACCTTTCTTAAGTGATCAGAGTGTTCTTTATCAGACTGAGAGAACATTGTTATGTCATCTAAATGGATAAAAACAAACTTATCTTTCTCTCCAATAAATGCTATGTCCACAGCTCATTGAAAAGTCGCTCCTGCATTCATCAAACCAAAGGGCATATTGGCGTACACAAATGTACCCCAAGGAGTGGTAAAGGTTGTCTTCTCTCTATCTTCTGGCAAAACAAAGACATGATTGTACCCGAAAAAACCATCAACCATGGACATCTTGGTTGCTCTTGTCACCTTCTGTAATATGTGCTCCATCTTGGGCAAAGGGTAATTATCCTTTTTAGAACTTCTGTTCAGATTTCGGAAATCAACGCAAAGTATGATTTCTCCATTCTTTTTTCTTACTGGATCAAATTGGACACCCATTCGGAATACCTCAAAGGAATGATAATTTTTTCATCTAAAATCTTTTTTACCTCTTTCTCCATGATAGGCAGTAACATAGGATTTATTTGCCTCAACTTTTGCCTGAAGGGTTTGGTGTCTTCTTTTAAAGGAATCTTGTGCTCTATAATGCTTGTGTCATAAGTTTTGAGATCTTCATAAGTCCAAGAGAATACATCAACAAATTCCTTCAACAACTTAGTATATTCTTCCCTCCGCTCTTTTGATAGGCTACTTAACAATTTGACATATTTTGGGTTCTGTTCATTGCCCAAATTGCACTCAGTTATATCAGCATCATTAGTGGATACCTTCCCTTTCACTGCTACATCGTTCCCGTCGAATAATCTTTCCAAAGGAACTAGTCCTTTTGGAATATGATTGCTAGGTAGCTGCACAATATGATGATTAGCAATTTTGTTGAGGAAAACATCAACATGAGGAGTAAATTCTGAATCATGATCCTAATCAATGTGTAATGCAGAAAACTCATCAACAATCTCGAGGAAATTTTGAAGTTCTAAATCATCTTCGAACACCTTCCAATATTTTACATTGTCCGATATAGAAGGCCTGTACTTGACTTCACATCATACTTGATTTTAGGTGGTATAGGAATTCTGAAGTTGCTTGTTGATACAGCTAAATAATCAACCATGGTATTCTCTTCTATAGGAATAAATGAAATGTTAAAAGCTGAGAAAAAACTGTCTACCAAGTTCCACACTTCATTTATGTAAGATCTAAGACTAGGGTGCTTTGTTTGATAAAGGTTTTTAATCTGATGGACTATTAATTCATCATCCCCAAATACTGATAGCTCTTATATCCCCATGTCTTTAGAAACCCTCAGTCCCAAGACAAGAGCTTCATACTCTGCCACATTATTAGTAGTTTCAAATTCTAGTTTATATGACAAAGATATAGTCTCTTTAGTTGGTGAGACAAAGACCACCCCAACACCAACACCTTCCTTATAAGAGGCATCAAATAACATCTTCCAGACATAAGTGGTTAGAGGAGGCTCCTCACAAAAGGTAACATATTGTTTTCTGATTTCAAGAGGGGCTTCAGGAGCGTCAGTGAGCTGTAAAATGCTAGATCCCAGATCTGTATTAAAAGAAAAAACAAGTTGATTTGTGGGGTTTGCTTCATCACTAATGATGTAATCCAATTGAGCTTCCCTGTAAAGTCTTCTATGCTCTTCCCCAAAAACGGGAATAGTATCATAAGAGAGATCCATACGCAAGGTTCCCCCAAGTCTTTTTATCCAATACCTTGACTAGAGCATTCCGAACTTGGGGGGAACATCAACCACCACGATATCCATGAGTACGCTTTTCATGGGCAGCTGAAATAGAGTCACAACCAAATCCTTAATGACTCCAAGACACTTCACTTTCTTGGAGTCAAAAGAATATAAGTCATGGTAAGTCTTTGTGATTTCTAACCCAAGTTCATCCATAACAGATTTTGGCATGAGATTGTGGGATGCCCCTGAATCCATCAAACAATTATGCAACACCTTATCATGAATATTCAGTGATGTATAGAACGAAGGGGATTAATCATCTCTATCTTCTATCAACAGACCCAAAATCACTGCTGGCTTTTAATCTTGCAGATTTAATGAATCAGTGGCACTGGGAGAGGCTTCGGGCTGTAACCTTTTGGACATATATTCTTTAAATTCTTCATTTTTTATCAATTCCAAAAAGGGTACATGGATCTTTATTTTCTGGATCTCATTCTCAAAACTGAAGGAAGAAGAAGGCTTCAAGATCTATTTGGTTTCAGGAGTAGGATTTCTGATCAGCACTTGTGGACTTTGAGAGTCATTTTCCTTACTGCTCATTATCATAGCCTTGGCATAATTTTCTTTTTGGGCAGGCTGATTAGGGGCATCCGTTTTTTCTTCATTCTTCTTAGATCTTAGATTATATCTATTAGTATTTTATTTTTCTTTCTCTCCCTTACTTAATTCATTTATTTGAATATCCATCAAGGATTGCTCATAAGAGGATTGAGTCAAGTGTGGGGATGGGGATTTGTCACCTAAGCAGTGAATCTCAGGATCAACTTCTACCTCCTCTTCTTCTTCATCAACAACCAAATTGTTTTGCAAAGGATCTTGTACCCTTTAATCATCTCTCTCTTTGTTTATGGGATCTCTGGGAAAGATTTGGGGAGCATTATTTGGTCTCCTAAAGTTACCTATTTTATTAGTATTTTGGGTATTTTTGTAGGTCTGTTTTCCTTCCAGTTTAATTTCTCTATCTCAACGGAAAGGGATTTTACTAATTTGGTAAGCTCCTCCACTTGAGGTGAACACTATGGGAGTCATAAGTTGAGGCTCCAGTTCTGCTTTTTCTTCTATCACTATCAGACTTTCCTCTAAGTTTATCAGATGCCACTATGTTGGATTCTACCTCCAAGGCTGCATCTTGCATATGAACTAAGGAGGCTGATCTTCTTTCTCTCAGTAGAAGGTAGAACTCGAGGTCAAAGGCACTGGCATAAGTAATTTTTGCAAAGGTTTCAGTGGTTTTTATCTCATCAGGAATCTTATTATACATTTTGTTAAATCTTTTAGAAAAGTCAGAGACAGATGCTCCTTCTTTCCTTTTTAGGGATCCAAATTTAGTGATGTAGTACAAAAATTCTTTTTTGTCCCCCCAATGCCTCAAGAAGGCTTCATATAATGCTTCAATACTAGTAATGGATCCAGGGGCCAAACCCCTAAACCACTTCCTAGCCTCACCAAAAAGGCTTTGGATGAAAACCCTCATCCACACATCCTCATTTTCAATGTTTTGATTATCCGCATAGCTCTAGAAAGCAACAAGATGTTCCTCAACTGTTATATCTTTTTCTCTCGTAAACTTAGGCATATATTTCAAATAATCTCCAGGAGGGAGAGAATTCACTGGCTGAGGTAAGACTAGAGGAGCGTATCTTGCAGCCACTATGGCATCCATCCTATTTGCAGGGGGGTTAACAACTTCCATTTGATTTTAAACTCTTGGTGAACAAGAAGGAGAAGGAGACTTAACTGTGTGCATATTTGGAGAAGAAGGAAAGTATGAAGGGGGGGTTTCAGTTTTCACAGCAGAAGGTTGAGTCTTGGAAGAAGATGGTAAATTCTGTAAAGGGGACGAATTTTCCACTTCTTTGGCAGCAAAAGTTTTAACAGAAAGTGGTGTAGCAAAACCTAAAGCATGGAAATATTCAAAATTATCAAGACTGAAACACCTTTCAATGTCAGGGGAAGAAAAAATGTCAATGTTGTCTTCTTTCAAATCAATTTCAAAGGAAGAGTATTCAACAATAAACTCTTCAAAATCAAGTTTCTTAGATAGTTCAGCAAAAGGTAAAGAAAGCTTACTTGATGTAACAACTGGAGTATCAAGAGTGGAAACAAACAACTGACTAGAAGCACTTGTAGTAGCAACAGAAAAACTTTTTTGGGAAGCTTTTCCATTCTTGATTATTTTATCTAGGTCAAACTCAGATGGAACCAAAGGTAGTTGTGGATTTGATCTCCTATGTCTGCCTTTAGGTGCCAGAGCTGACACAATGGAGTCACTAGGTGCAAGTTGCAATCTTCAAGATACTAAGTTATAATGCACCTTTAGGACTAGTATGATGTGTCGTTTAATCCCAGGGAAAAGTCTTCAAATTGTTCCCCAGTAACGACGCCAAGAATGTTAGCACTAGAAATCACCTTCAGATTGCATGGAAGGCAAGCCCAGTACCCATAAGGTTATATGTGAATGTTAGAGTGTTTTAAGGGGTCAAATGGAAACGACTCAAAATGATAACGTTCCAACTTAGAAAATAGGGCTAACATGCACCAACAATCAAGGTCTTGGATAAATTCAATCAGTAATTGGGAGTGAGTATGAATAGAGGGAAGACTTCAATGAGAGGAATGTAGGGGCTGCTGTAAACATCAGGTCTACAAAAATCCCAAGGAACAAAGATTCTTAACACAAGATCTTCTTGAGTTCAAAAACTAAGGAAGCTAAATAAACATCATGATAATATAACGATCAAACATCCATCATAATATCACCACAACCATTCATGTGAATCATTCAAAACATGAACATTTAGCATCAGAAGCAAATAAGCTGAAAGAGAAGCTGATTTCTGTTAACCAAAATGTCTTAAATCCAGTACATAGCAAGTTCACAGTAACTTCATCAAAATATTACAGTATAAGGGAGCCTTGCTCAACCATCCGAACCTACTAAATCATTTCATCTATCTATTTATAAAAAAAGGGAGGCAACAACTGGAGGTACGAGCTGGCCTCCTTCCCTTGAAAATCTCTAAGAATTTATTTCATCTAACAACTTGACTAACAACCTATGCTATAAAATAGGAAAATGTTGGTGACTAATCCAACCAATCTTCAAATTGACTTGATTCCCCTTTGCTACGCAACTCCTTGTTTGTCGTTGTCCTTCAGGAGCATGTGGTTGTCATCATGATGCAACCTATTGTTTCTGCAATCTTTTCCATCATCAGCTATCCAAAAATTTGTTAGCTTGACCCTCCTGGATCCCTAGTGTCTGTTGGTAGCTTCTTTGGGTAGCACTTTGAGTAGCACACTTCAAAAATGGACAAGTAGAAAAGGTAGCGCCAAACCTTCCTATCCCCTGTGCAAACTTTGGCCTTTGCGAGATATTAGGTAGCGAATTTAGGTAGCGCCACTGTGGTGCGTCTATGTGAAAATTTTGTCTTTTCTAGATATTAGGTAGCGAATTTCGATAGCGCCATTGTGAGTCTCTGTGCAAATTTAGGTAGCGCCGTCAAAAGTAGCACCTCTAGCTTGAACATGTGCAGAGCAGGTAGTAACTTTGAATAGTATCAACCCCATTATCTTTAGGTGATTTGGAATCACTGTAGGTAGCACACCAGTGCAATACCAAAATAGACTATTCCGTAGCACCATAGTGCTACAACATGTATTCATTCTTATTGTTGAAGGAATTAGCTCTTTACAAAAATCCCAAAACTCTGAATCAAGCACTTAGATGCCTTTATAGGTGGCAGAGGTAATATTTCAATAACAGTTTACCATCACAAAAAGGAACCATCCTAAAAAATTGGGCTCACCTTTCACCAGCTATTTCGTTACCCTGACACTTAACCTCACACTCTTCCTTGTAGAAGGAGGATCTTCATTTGGCACAACAGACTTCTTCCTTTAAGTAATGACATGCTTCTTCAATGTAGCTATGCTCTCCTTGACTTATGGTGTCTCTTTCTCAATAGCGGCTTCAACCAATACCTACAAGTTTATTTGAGCTACTTCATCTTGAAAATGTTGCAACTCTGTCTTGAGTTTCCTATTCTGAGACTGAAAGCCTTTGTTCTGCCTATAAAGGTTTTTGAGCTTCCTATGAAGGGGCTTGGCCTTTATTGCTGCAAACCTTGCCAGGTCAAGGGTGTGACTATAGCTATCCATGAGCTCTTTCATCTTCACTCTGTCAGACATGGCTTCTATTTTCAATTGAGCCACCTCTTTCCTAGCATCCCTAAGTTGCCTGATTAATCTTTTGAATGTATGACTGTCGGGTGGAGTAGTGGCATGCACAGTCTCAACAAGATTTTTCTTGGTCTCCTCTTCCTGTTGCATAGGAATTTCCTTGTCTGTCTCATCAGGCTTCTTGATACCTTTGATTTTATCTTTCTTCTTTTGCATAGGGGTTTCTTCTTTCCTTTCCACAGGATTTCCAATGCCTTTACCCTTCTTCTTTTGTACACGGATTTTTGGTAGGGATTGTTTTTCAAAAACCTCTTTAGGAACATATGATCTTGTGAAAGGTTTTCTGCCCTTGGTATTGGATACTGGAGGAGAAGAGGGGAAGTGTAGCTTCTTCCCTTTCTTGGCTGCAGTTTTGGTAGAAGAAGGAACCTCTTCTAAACCTAGTGGAGGAGGAGGTGAAAAATCTCTTTGTGGTGAATGACAAGCTTCCTCCTCAGTTCATGTGACCTACTTGATGACCTATGAAACTTGAACAGGATCTTTGCCCTTTCTCTTCCTATTGATCCCTGCTTTAACATCACTGGTGGGTGATAAAGGACTTGCATTCTGTTATTGAGGAGTAGATGCTATATCCAACTTGAAGTGAGAAGCAACAACAAAATGTTCCCATGAAATATCTTTCTTACCCAATTGCTCAGAGACTAGCATTCTAATCAATCCAGAGTGGAAGATGCTAGTATCCACATCCTTAGACTTGGATTGAATCCTGTCTGACATCTTACCTATGCTCCTTAATAAATAATAAGGAATATTCATTTCAATTTTACCAGTAAAATGCAGCAGAAGCCTTATATGGTACTGGTACAATGTGTTAAACCTCCCTTCACATGTAAAGTATCTTTGGATGATCTTCAATATCCTGTCAAACTGCTCAATCAACTGGTTCCTTGGCACACCTTTAGACAAATCACTGGCTTGATGTTCAGGCTTAAGGAAATCTTTGGCATAGGCTGCATTCAAACCATGGCTTTAAACCATTTCTCACATGTGACAGGAATTCCTGTTGCAGTTGAAATAGAGATCTCAGTCACCTCAAATTCTAAATCCCCTACCTTGGCTCTCCTACCATCAAAATGTAAGGCAAAGTACCTTGTCACCTCAAGATGGCCTCTTTGCATATTCTGACAGAAAGGGAAGCATCCCACTCTTTAAAAAACTTCTCTTTCCATGGGCTTTGTATCAAAAAGATGCATATCCACAGGTTCAATTCTAACTACCTTGCACCCTTTGTGTATATTCTTCATCTGAGGAGTCGCCATAGCTTAGAATGAGAGCTTCTTGTGACTTATAGGGTAATAATGACTAGGATGACCTAAAGTCAAGCTTCAAATGGAAAAAAACTGCCCCTTTAAACTAGACTGGTGCTAGTAAGCAAAGAATTGGCTATGGAAATCCCTCCCTTAGATTTGTGCAAGTATTGAAAGTTTAGAAAATGAGAGGGTACTCTGTAATTGGCCCTTTGAAGCTAGGTAAAAATGTTCAACTGAAAATTCAAAGGAAGCAGGGGAGACACAATGTGGTTAAGTAGTGCCTTTGGGTGGCGCAATGCGTATGCAGAGGATAGACTGTTTAGAAGCTGTAAGCTCAATAGTTATGGCGGGTGGATGTATCAGACTTTGACATACGGGTAGTGAAGTTCATAGGTTTGAAAAGAGAGGAGACAAGGATATGATGCGAAGGAAAGTCTCTCACAATCGTGCAAGCCCAATAATCCAAAATCTGAGGGCTAATTCTCTATGAAAATTAATGTGCAGAGGGGGCAACATGGGATACTTGTGGAATAAACCCTTGTTTGAAGCTTAAGCGAGATTTCAGGACAAAGTCACGAACATCCCAGCCTCCGAATCTACCTCAACATAAGATCTGGTCGCACTATTGTCGCCTGGTCAGAACTATGAGTTTGCGCAGCGCAACACTCTTGAGTTTTTCAAAATCACAAACCGTTATCAGGGCTCGTAAATATGAGATCTTGAAGGTATATTTTAACCAACTCCTAGCATTGAAAACAAGGAACATGACATCAGTTGTGGTAATCATAACTCGTGATGGAAACATGATGAACGAGAAAGGCGCTACGGAAATGCCTGATGAGTGGGAAGCACTCCAATTTAAAAAAATGATTGGATAGGTAAGCAGGGACAACAAGGCATGTCTACGAGGTCATGGATGAGGAAAATGGTGTGTCACATCAGTCTAGTCGTGGGAAGGATCGATCCTAGTGACAAATCATGAAGGGGACCAAATCTTGAGTCATGAACTAAAATGGTTCTAAGTCCAAAAATCAATTGAGGATCAAAACATAAGTTATGACTCAACACTTTATTTGTCTAAGGGGCCCTAACAAACATAAATTTAAAAGGGGTGAAATTAAAAAATTTAAATCTAAGGCTTAGAAAAGGATAAAAACAAACAAAAGATTGAAGGCAACTTAGTGTGATAACAGAAGGAATTCCCTGTTGTCGAAAGAACTTCTAAGTTTCTTAAAGTAGAGAGATATCACCTTCTTATATTAGGCCCGCAGTGCAGTCGGGCCAACATTTTTAGACTCATACTGGAAAGATAGTAATGAAATTGGACTCTCTGGAGTTCTAGCCGAAGAATGGGATGATTTTTGTAGTGTTTTATCAAGTGTTAGTATTCATCTACAGGACATGGAGGATGAACTTAGATGGGCGGGTGGAGATAATTCGGGGATACTATCAGTCAAAAATGTCTACAGAGCTGTAGTGGAGATCATTTGGCAACATACTATAGGGGGCTGGATGAAATCTATGTGGAAATGGAAAGTAGCCATGAAACTCAAAATTTTCATTTGGCTCACTTTGGAAAACAAGATACTTACCTAGGACAATTTAGCGACTAAGGGGTGGGAAGGCCCAAGTTATTGTATCCTATGTACCAGAGGCCCTGAGATAATTAACCATTTATTCATCCATTGCTATTTCACAACACAAGTGTGGCAATTTATATTTGATGTTTTAAAGCATAAATTGATTTGGGATGGAATTTCTGCAAAAGACTGCTATGACAAGTGGTTTTCTCAGACACCTACAATGACTACTCTGCCAACTATCATTTGTTGGCATTTATGGATGGAACGCAATAAGGTGATTTTTGAAAATGGGACATTTTCCATCACTGCGGTGGTTTATAATACTTTTGGGTGTTTAAATAATCATGCAACAACTCCAATTGGGCATACAAAGTGTATGTTCCAGTGTCCTCTTCTGACGAGGTTTCCGGTGTGTTGGTTTGATGGAGCTGCTTCATCAGATGAATTATAAAGTGGAGCAGGGGGGGTAATTAAGATTAGTGAGTCCACAGTGTATAAGTGGTCTTTCGATTCTGGACCTGGCTCAAACAATAGGGATGAGTTACTTGGTGTTTGGGAAACACTGTTACTTGCTACAAGATTACATCTCATAGAATTGCAGATTATCAGAGATTCAAAAATCATTATACATTGGTGCAATGGAAATGGGAGACTTCAGATCATCGCTTTAGATGGCTGGAAGAAAAAGATAAGAGACTTAAGCACACTTTTTAGAGCTATCACTTTTACCCATACCTACCGAGAATTCAACAAGGAGGCTGGCGAACTATCAAAGAAAGCGCTCAAGGATCAGCTTGGTAAAATATTTTTCACACAGTGGGAAGAAGGCAATAAAGTCCCTACTAGA
>JASDQU010174471.1:4011-20745 GCA_032191745.1 Picea mariana | reverse complement strand
ACATTGATATAACACTTGCATTTTATGGTTAAAAATGATTAAATTGTTTTATTACCAATTCATACCCCTCTTAGTAATCCAACAGAGTTCACCGCTAGGATTCATACTACCTTTGCCATGGTGTCATGTCTCTCCACGACCACAATTTCAAGTGTTGAATGGTATGTGGATGGAATAGCTTCTATACATATGACTTGTGATAGAAAGATCTTCAACAAGTTTCAAGAGCAAGAGGAAGAACAATGAGTGGAGATCGATGATGATGCCACGTATTTGTGAAGGTATTGAGAGTTCCATATCTTTCCAAATGCCTTCAAGGGATGTTCTTGAACTAGATTGTGTCTTGCATGTTCTCGAGTTAACAAAGAGTATTCTTTTAGTTTCTTGCATGATAGATTCAAATTTTTTCACAGCGGTTGATGGTCAACAAGTCACCATTAGAAACAACAACCATGCCCATGGCCAAGTTTTGCCTCGAGGGGTGCAAGGAGTTGGCCTTTACAAGCTACTCGCACATSTAATTGAGCAAGTGTTACAATGAACCATGATGGAGGAGCGTGCCTCCAACCTTGAGGATGCAAGTATTGAACCCATTGTGGCCTCATTGATTAATTCATTGATTCCAACATATGGGAGTATATGTGAAGGGATTGAGAGCTCCATTCTTTCCAAATGCCTTCAAGGGAKGTTCTTGAACTAGATTGTGTCTTACATGTTCTCGAGTTAACAAAGAGTCTTCTTTTAGTTTCTTGCATGATAGATTCAAAGTTTTTCACAGCGGTTGATGGTCAACAAGTCACCATTAGAGACAACAACCATGCCCATGGCCAAGTTTTGCCTTGAGGGGTGCAGGGAGTTGGCCTTTACAAGCTACTCGCACATCTAGGAGTTGGCCTTTACAAGCTACTCACACATCTAGTTGAGCAAGTGTTGCAAGGAACCATGATGGAGGAGCATGCCTCCAACCTTGAGGAGGCAAGTATTGAACCCATTGTGGCCTCATTGATTAATTCCTTGATTCCAACATATGGGAGTATAGAAGAGCAACAAGGTAAGGTTGTTATAGAAGGATTCTCTCACCAATATGGTGTTAACCCTGATTAGACTCTTACTCCAATTGTCGAATAATTCTCCTAGGAAGAGGGAATGCCCTAAATGCAATAATGCATGCACCACCAATTTTGGAGTTTTGTATCGATGAGTTTGTACTCATGTTGACAATTTTTTAGTTTAGTGTAGATTTCAATTCATTATTTGATAGATCTCATACATTTGTCTTTGCCCTATATATAAAGGAGTTCATTATCATAAGTAATCTAGAACAATGCATGATGTCATGAAGGACAAAGAAGGTTGGTGGTCCACTATTTGACTCAAACCCTAGGGTAGGGAAGGTTCCAAATATAGAGGGAGCATCTTGTGTTTGGAAAAGGACACTTTCCTTGATAAGAGTTAGTTTTTTATACCTTCGATGGTGTGTCCAAGTTTTGGGTGCACATGTGGCAAAAATAAATATAGGTATAAGCACAAAACAATTCAACAAAAAAGGCATTGGAACAAGTCCATATTACAATGGAAGGTACAATAAGAAATGCAGGTCCATACATATATGCTAATAGTCTCAACAAATCCATACAACATTTGATTTTCATGCAACACGGTGGTCTATAGATAAGAACACAATAGTAGAATATACTAGAGGGTGTAGCAATACTTTTGTAGGCTTCCAATGTTAAGGGCACATGCATGCAATAGATAGGAAGAGATTCTCAACAGTTTGCAATGTGATTGTGTTACACAATGTTCATGTCGTTTCCCAATTAAGTAAAAGAGAGCACAATTTATTGAGCAATTTATTAATTGTAGCCCAAGTCTAATCTCAATGAGGCAAATGCATGTAGAGAAGGGCATATACCTCTAAGAGGATGCATGCCTCGAATCATCCAAAATTAAGGCATTGTTGTGCATGAGTCTAGATTTGTTGCACCTATTCTTCTTCTAGTCTATAAAAGAGAATAAAGATGTAGATTTTTTCATTCCATTGTTTTCTTGCAATAAATTTCCATTTTCAAAAAAACGAAAAATATTAACATATTTTAACGGTTTATTTATATACATTTTATATAATTTCTATTACAGATTTTAACATTAATTATGAAATATACTTTTGAATATCTTTAAGTTTTCTACGATTTAATTTCCTATTAAAAAAACATAAGTGCCAAACCTATTTATCATAATTAAAAACTCTAATATCTATTACTTTAAATAGAGTCTCATCTTCATACCCACAAATAGAAATGTTTATGTGGCTAAAAATATTTCACTCCTTGTATACTACAAACTATTCTTTAATGTTTGATCATTTTAATTTCATATCATGAAAAAGCTAAAATTGTTTTTTATGTTTAGACGTTTGTTATGTCTATGAAAGTGAACGAAACTCATTAAATTAAAGGTGTAAGATGGATGCTAGTAGAGACTAAATATCACGAGGAACAAATAATGCCCGTGCAAGTTAAGTGGATAATACAAAAAAACAAGTAATCAATTTTATGAATGATTATTCAGAAATCCTCTATTTCTGGATATATAATGTAGAGAAAATAAGTGAAATGTAGTTTCAGCGGCACATTTTTATCTATTATGTTGAAATATTAGTAATTAATATTTTTCAATTATTATGTTAAGATAATAACAATTAAAAAAAAAACTAGGAAAACTTATTTTCAAAACCTTCAATTACTTCCATGATCTATAAATCATAAAAGAAAAATTAGAACAGTAAACTGTCCAACTTTGAAAACTTATGCAAAGTAACATTGAGAATATCTGATGCATAGCTCACAGCCAGTTTTGATTCCAAACTGGTTAGAGAAAGCGAAAACGTGCAAATAAAACACCTCCATGGGACAGGCCCTCAAACAAACTAGGAGATCTGCAAAATAAAACACCTCCACAGGAAGTCTCACACACAAAAAGAAAATTGAAACAGGGGATCAAGTAGACATTTACACAGATTTTGCTGCAGACAACAGATTTTGCTTCCATTATAAATAACAAGCCGACACCTAAATTATATAATAACAAAACTGTTCTTGGGCAGTTAAATGGCCTCCTAAAATTCTGCATGTTGCTCCTTTCCAATGCTCCCAATTCCTAGATCATTTTTTCATGGTTCAAAAATTTTAATGACTGTTTTTTGTTTAGATTTTTTTTGCTGGAATTTGACTATCAGAAATTTAGATGAAATCACAATTTTTTGTTGTTGGGATACTCAGATTATACAGAATTTGACGATCAGAAATCTAAATGAAATCACAATTTTTTGTTGTTGAGACACTCAGATTATACAGTCTTGACCACTCAAATCTGCAAATCCAACAATCTCTTCCCAAATTTTGAATATGATTAAGTAAAAAAAATCCAAAAAAAAACAAAACATACTACCACGATAATAGCTCATATGACTCGGACCTTGTATCTAATCTATTCTTTAGTCACTATCATCTAGATTAACTCTAAAAGCTCGTTTGATGTGGAATACAGGTGGACCAAATCAAAGATGGGAATAGCATCCCAGTAGTAAATCAAGTACACATTGTTGCCAATCTTCTTGGGCTTTAGTTTGTAGTAGGTATCTTGAGGATAAATATATTTGCACAAGTATAACATGACCAGTTAGAGCCAGAGATATCAAAGGAGACACCTGAAGCAGTGTTTGTGCATCGCCTACTCTCAACGATGGAGCACCTATGTCGTAGTCAGCATATGTATTACCCATTTACTATGTATGATGGTTGACACTCCAATTGGGCAATCTGGTTTACAGGCACAACTTAGTGAATGATTAAAATATATCAATTACATTTAAGTGGGAATTTTATATTATTGGATTGATTGGTTTATCTTGATGATACATACCTTTGCAAAAGCTCACCGTCCATTGCTAGAAATTACATTGTTGAGCTCTGCAAGATTCTTGTTTTTTTTTTATGTCTTGAAGATCAGTCATTATCCAAAACATCCCATCCCATGTTTGTATGTCTTTATTCTTGCTTTAAATAACATAATAACATATGAGAGATGAGACATTGCTACACAAACAAAACTCATTTGAATAAGTGATTATTTACAATAGGGTGTGTCTACATTATATAAAGTTTACAAATTGTTATCAAATATAACTCGTTCCCAATATACGAGGAGAGGTTGAGAGAATATCTCAACCATACACCAAACTAAAAATCTTAGTTGGAGAGAATCTCTCTAACAATCATTTATCTAACCTCCTAAATAACAGATTCAAACAACTCACCTAAAGATTGTCTCTGCCGCTCAATAACAAAATACATTATCAAACATAATCTCCTCACACATTATTAAGACAAATAGGAGTTGCTTATTCCAACACTTTCATTTAACTAGTACTCGTCTTACTATCTATTTGGACAAATATTTACCGAAATCTTGTCATCATTTTCAATTTCTATCTTGGTATGGCTCGGCTTCAATGTGTTGCTTCATGTTACTCACTTCCCCTCATCATAATTAACATGGGATTTTGCAACTTACCCCTAACCACTACAATGCTCAAGTGGTTTCGAATGACCATAAACCATGACACCAATAACTTCACATACAAGTGGTTTCAACTAACCACAAATCTAATGGGGAATCTAATTTCCAATGCACACACGCTCTTGAGCTATCTTCACTATGAGCTTCATCCTCAAACTTTCTTCTTATTCATTTTATACTTTGATTATAACTCAAATTGTTTATTCCTCTTGTCCCTGAAACAATTGATTATTGATGCTCACATAAAAAGCAATCCATCTATCAAGATACTTGATGGTCATCCATTGTACTCACTAATTCTCTAAGAATCATTTTCACCTATATGATTCGTCAACATGTTAAACTCTTCTTTAATTATATTTTCATCCGTTACACTATGATATTACTCCATTTCACATTCCCCCATTAATAAATAAATTCAACTTGTTCAACTCACCACCAAAACTTAGATACAAGTCCACTTGTCACCCTTGTACTTATCCAAGTGGTTGATTTCACAACTTATGTTAAATCCTCTCTATGGATAAGAAAGATGCACGTTAAAATATTACATGTGCTACCACACTAATCTATGTAGGCCTAACTCAACAAAGCTTTACAAAACCCATGAAAAAATCAACTTTTCTATGGCTAATTTTGCACAACTTGAATAAGAAACTCTAGAGTGTCAAGAGCAACCAATCATGCACCCCCTACAACACATATACATCATTACACCATTTCAACTCAGAAAGATAAACATTTCAATGCTTTACAACAATATCATAATTATCAATACTACATCATAACAATCATATACTCAAATATTACAAACTTATTACATATGTCTAAAAGATAAACTCATTTACATCATCACCCATGCATACTTTATATTTTACCTCTTTATCTAAAGTATTTTTATCTTTCACTAATCATCATTGATGTCCATGATTATTCTTCGTTCTACATTTGATATTTCAATGTTAGAATTAGCTACTCTAACAAAAAACATCAAATGAAAAATGATCATAAACACCAATGATGACTAATGAATAACAAAAAAACTTCAAATGATGAAATAAAACATAAGATATACATGATGATGAAATGTTAATGAATTTATAGTTTAAACATATGTAATAAACTCATAATATTTGAACATATGATTATTACCATGAAATAATGTTAACCTTGATATTGTTGTAAACATTGAAATATTTTTGTTAAATTAAATATTAGTTTATAATGGTCAATTAGAAATTAGACTTAGGCATTAATAAAGTCAAAGTGACTTTAGGTTAATTTATTTGCTTTTAGGTTATATTTTCACTTTATCCCACATTCATAAAGTGGTTTGACTCTACTTGATTGTAACCTATATAAGAAAACTATTTGCTCTCTTATTTCATTGATTGAATAAAGACAGATAACCTTATTCAAGTTATCTTGGTTTCTCTGTGTGATCGATTTCTGTTACATGGTATCARAGTGAGGTTAGGGGCACGTGAAGACCTAGGGACTGCTGTCGGCAGTGACGGATCGAGGGATCGCCAGCGTAGCACACTCAAGGAGCCGAAAGGGTTTCAGATCAGCTGGAGCAGGGTTCATTTGATTTTTCGGTTTTAAACCCAGATTGGTGCCCAGCTTCAAAGATCTGGTGTTTTTTTTTACTGCTAATTTATTGAGTTAGAAGATTTGAGGAGAAATTGGTTGATTTGGAGCTGGTTGAGGGCAAATTGCAGGTATTTTGCCATTATTTATCTGCTAGTTCAGTATTTTACGATCATCTATGGCTACATTGACCAACATCATGTTGGAAGGCAACCAAAAGTTCTCTGGGAAGAACTACAATACCTGGAAGCAACGCATGTTGGCCATTTTTGAGTACCGGTGTCTGTCAGATGTTGTTCTGGGCACAAGTCCTTGTCCCACGGTTGCAGGTAAAGACCAGGACAAGTTTGATGGCCAAGACAGAGAGGTCGTGATGCTGATCAAATTGTCTGTGACAGATGAGATTCTACCTGAGGTTCAAAATGGGAACATTATTGTAGCAATCTGGAAACAGTCGAAAGAGACCCATGAGATTTCAGATAAGGGTCGAGCGTTCTTTTTAAAGAATATGTTGTTCTCGATCAAGATGAGTGAGGGTGCCTCTCTCCAAGAGCACTTACTCAAGATCAAGGACATCCGGGAGCAGTTGGAGGCCATTGGTCGGGAGATGGCAGAAGAGGACATGGTGGTGATCACGTTGAACAGCACAGCTTGCCAAGGTCCTACGAGCACTTCATTGAGACCCTGAACATCACAACTACAGACGTTGACCTGAAGTTTGGAGAGCTATCCAATAAGCTCTTGCAGCAGGACAGGTGGAAGAAGCAGTTTGGGAGCAGTAGTGAGACAGAGGGTACAAAGCAGGGCTTTGCAGCCAAAGCTAAAGGCAAAGACAAATGGACAAGGAAACCTGATCCAGGCAATGATGAGGATGCCACCAAAACCCTGAAGACCATCACTTGTCATTACTGTGGCAAGACTGGCCATATGAAGAAGCACTGCAGAAAGCGATTGGCAGATCAGAAGCACAACCACAGAGGGTCTCAACAGAAGGCCCATGTCGCAGAGCACACGGAGGAGAAGGAGGCAGCCTTCTATGCCTTTATGGCCTGTACACAAGCAGATCAATGCAAGTCATATACTTAGTTTGTTGATTCAGGCGCATCCAGTCATTTCACCAATCGAAAAGATTGGTTCACGGAGTTTACACCTAGTCCATCCAAAGAGTCGGTGATCTTCGATGGAGGCGAGGAGTATAATATAGTTGGCAAGGGGAATGTTCAGATTTCCTTCGGAGGAAAGATCCCTATGTTTCTCAACATCCACTATGTGCCAGGTATGGAGCTTAATCTACTCTCAGTTAGTCAGATTATGAGGCACTCTCCTCACTTCGATGTCAACTTTAGCAATCACAAGTGTTATATCGTTGACAAGAATACCAAGAAGATCATTGCTCTTGGTGTGGAGGACCATGGTCTCTTCAGATTGGTGGATATTGGGCAAGGCAGAGAGCATGCACTAACAGCGAAGAGTGCATCAGACATCTACACACTATGGCATCAAAGGTATGGGCACCTCAATTTTAACTACCTCTCTCAGTTGGCACGAGAGAAACAGGTAGATGGATTTCCAGACATTCAGCAGAAGATTCAGGGAGTTTGTGGAGCTTGTCAGGCAGGGAAGCAACATCGAGCGCCATTTGATGAAGGACAAGCTTGGAGAGTGCAGAGGGTCCTTCAACTGGTTCATGCAGACATATGTGGACCAATGAACACGGCATCAATCACCGGTGCCAGGTATTTCCTTCTGTTTGTTGATGATTTCAGTAGGAAAATGTGGGTGTATTTTTTGAAGTTGAAGTGTGACGTGTTTAAAGAATTTCAAAACTTTAAAGCATTAGTTGAAAATGAGTCAGGTTGTCATATTACTTCTCTTAGATCTGATAATGGTGGAGAATTTTGCTCCAAAGAATTCAATATTTTTTGTGCTAAACATGGGATCAAGAGACAATACACCACACCTTATACTCCACAACAGAATGGGGTGGTTGAAAGGCGAAACCGCACTATCACAGAGATGTCCAGATGTATGTTGCAAAACAGGTGTGTTCCTAACAAGTTTTGGGCAAAGGCAGTGTTCACAGCAGTGTACTTCCTAAATAGATCTCCCACGATGGCAGTAAAGCAGAAGACTCTAGAGGAAGCATGATCTGGAAGAAAGCCCAAAGTAAGTCACTTGAAGGTCTTTGGTTCTACTGCTTACACTTGGGTTCCAACTGCGAAACGAACCAAGTTAGATCCGAAGAGTAAGAAGATGATGCTTATAGGGTACAACGACACCCATAAAGCTTACAGATTAGTTGATATTGACACTAATAAGGTGAGCTTTAGCGAAGATGTTGTTGATGAGAAGGTTGGACCCTTCCATACTCCTCCCGCATTCAGAGTTATTGAGCAGCCAAAAGTCATTGAAGATTCAGGTGTCAAGCTTTCGATAGCTCCCCCTGAAGGGGGGAAAGATTCTGAGCATGATGATGAGGAGTCAAATCAAGATGAGTCTCCTAGGTCAGTCAAATCAGTACATTCTAAAGCAGGAAGCCCAAGTCATGGTGGTAATACTGACTTGTCAACCAAGGATTCCAAAAGACCCAAGTGGTGGCACAACACCATTGGAGATGTTCGGATAGGAGAGATGATCGAGGGAAGATCATCATGAGGTAAGAGTAAACAACAAACTGGCACAGTCAACTTTGCTCTTATGGCCAATATTCAGGAGATCTATGAGCCTCAGGTATTCAAGAAAGTAAAAGGAAGACCTGAATGGGAAAAGGCCATGGAGGTTGAACATGAAAGTTTGATGAAAAAACAGACTTGGGATCTCACAGCTCTTCCATCAAGGAAGAAACCCATTGGCTGCAAATGGGTGTTCAAGGTCAAGTACAAGGTAGATGGTACACTTGACAAGTACAAAGCACAGTGAGTTGCAAAAGGATTCTCTCAGCGAGAAGGTATTGACTATGAGGAGACTTTTGCTCCTACAGCGAAGATGAGCACTATTCGTCTTGTTCTAGCCATGGCAGCACAGCAAGGCTGGAAGGTCCATCAAATGGGCGTGAAAAGTGCCTTCCTCAATGGAGATTTGAAGGAAGTGGTATACATGTGCCAACCAGAGGGGTTTCAGGTTGCAGGGAAGGAGCATCTAGTTTGCAGACTAAAGAAGGCTCTATATGGTCTGAAACAGGCACCGAGGGCGTGGTACATCAAGATTGATAGGTATCTGGTTTAGCAAGGGTTCCAGCGGAGTCCTTCATATTCCAACTTATATGTCAAAAGAGTTGGTAATGAGATCATTCTTCTGGTTGTTTATGTGGATGATATCATTATTACAGGTAGTGAGGAAGATGCAATTACATGGATCAAATCCAACATGAGAAGAGCATTTAACATGACAGATCTAGGCCTCCTACACTATTGTCTGGGTGTAGAAGTTTGGCAAACAAGGAGTAGCATTTTTGTCTTAAGCAAAGTATGCCAGGAGTTTGCTGGATAAGTTCAGGATGGAGGATTGCAAAATCTCCTCTACACCTATAGAGAAAGGGCTGAAACTTTCAGCCAACACTGACTCAAAGGCAGTCAGTGAGTCACTATACAGACAGCTAGTGGGCAGCTTGATATATCTTACAGTCACTAGACCTGATCTGAGTTTCACTGAGAGCTTCATTTCCATATTTATGACAGCGCCGACAGTAGAGCACTGAACAGCAGAGAAGCGAGCGCTGAGATATGTGAAAGGGACACTTGACTTTGGTATTATGTACAGCAAGAGGAAAGACCCGAGGTTGTGTGGGTATACAAATTCAGATTGTGCAGGTTCTGTTGATGACAGAAAATCCACCTATGGATATGTCTTCAGCCTTGGCACAGGTGCAGTCACATGGACCATCAAGAAACAACATGCAGTCGCCCTTTCATCGACAGAATCAGAGTATCGAGGAGCATTGAAGGGTGCATGCAAGGCAGTTTGGCTCAAGAGGATGTTATTAGATATGCAGATGCAACAGAGAGAGCCTACACCCTTGTTCTGAGACAATCAAGGGGTAATGAAACTTGCCAAGAATCCAATCTTCCACGAGCGTTCCAAGCATGTTGATACACACTGTCACTTCATCAAACAGCTTGTAGAAGATGGAACTATTGAGCTGCAGTATTGTCCTACAAAGGATCAAACTGTAAACATTTTCACCCAGTCTTTGTGTCCCGAAAAGCATGTAAAATTTCAAAAGAAACTTGGTGTAGTGAGTAGATTGACCATTAAGGGAGGGTGTTAAATTAAATATTAGTTTATAATGGTCAATTAGAAATTAAACTTGGGCATTAATAAAGTCCAAGTGACTTTAGGTTAATTTATTTGCTTTTAGGTCAGATATTTGCTTTTAGGTTATATTCTCACTTTATCCCACATTCATAAAGTGGTTTGACTCTACTTGATTGTAACCTATATAAGAAAGTGATTTGCTCTCTTATTTCATTGATTGAATAAAGACAGATAACCTTATTCAAGTTATCTTGGTTTTTGTGTGCTTGATTTCCATTACAATTTTTTGTACATAAGTTGAAATGATGTAATGATAACATGTGTTGTAGCTGTATAATCAATGGTACAAGGGGTTTTTTATTCAAATTGTGCAAATGTAATCATAGACAAGCTAGTCTCCTTATGTGTTTTGTAAATCTCGTTGAGTCAAACCTACATGAATTAATGTAATGACATGTAATCATGTAGTGTGCATCGAGGAAGTAACATCAAGTTGTAGAATCAACCACTCAAATAGATACACTATGGAAACAAATGGACTCTTATATAAATTTGAAGATGAATCAAAAAAAATGAATCTTTGATTAAGAGAAAAATTGTAGCTTTAATCTAAGCTCAATGAGGCAAATGCATGTAGAGAAGAGCATAGATCTCTAAGAAGATGCATGCCTCAAATCATCCCCAATTAAGGCATTTTTGAGCATGTTTCTAGATTTGTTGCACCTATTCTTCTTCTCGTTTATAAAAGAGAATATGGATGTAGATTTTTATCATTCGTTTGTTTTCTTGTAATAGATTTCCATTTTCAAAAAAATGGAAAACATTAGCATATTTTAACAATTTATTTATATAGATTTTCTATAATTTCTATTTACAAATTTTAACATTAATTATGAAATATACTTTTAAATATCTTTAAGTTTTCTACTATTTAATTTTCTATAAAAAAAAAACTATTTATCATAGAAAATCCAATATCTATTACTTTAAAGAGAGTCTCATCTTCTTACCCACAAATATACATGTTTATGTGGCCAGGAAGATTTCACTCCTTTTATACTACAAAGGATTCTTTAATGTTTGCTAATTTTAAATTTCATATCTTGAAAAAGATTTAGACGTTTGATATGTCTATGAGAGTGAACGAAACTACCAGGGTAATATGTGAAGAAAGGCAAATGGAATGCAAAGTAGTGTGAAAAATTCATGGGATAGATAAGAAAAGAAAATCAAAATTGGGAATGCAAAGAAGAAGGGGAGTGTGAAAAGTTCATGGGATAGATAAGAAAAGAAACTTAATATTAAATTAAAGGTCTAAGATGGATGCTAGGATTAAATATTAGAAGGAACAATTAATGTCCATGTAAAGTTGAGTGGAACTTGAATATAATTATCTCCTTGGATGAGAACTAGGGTGGCTCTTGTGTTCCTGGTTTGACAAAGGATTACTATAGATTTATTTCTCTCAAAGAAGCCGATTGATGTTAAGCCGATCAAAGTGGTTCCAACATGGCAGAATGGTTGATCTGGTCAAGAGCCATAACAAGACGACTTGACATGTGTTTGGTATTTGAGGGTTTATTGGCCTCTGTTGGATTATCTAGGTCATGGATGGAATATCCCTTTATATCAAACAATGCCCCATCCATATCTAGTTGGAAATTCCTCCTATCTACAATGCTTATCCCTTTAAACTCAATGCACTTTGGCTACAAGATAGTGATATTGTGGATTTGGTCTATATAAAGTTTGGAAAGATCCTTGGTTTCTTCTTTTGGAAGGTGATAAGCGAGTCAGACTTGTTTGGAAGTTAAAGGAACTAAAGTGTCGAACAAAAATATGGATTAAAGAAGTAAAAGCACGAGAGAAGACACTTTTGGAAAACCTGGAAGCTGAGATCAAACTTTATTTGATAAAAATTATTGGGAATCCCAATTGTCGAGAGGAGGAACTTTATCTTCGAGAACTGGAATGTAACAGGAACAAAATTCTACACAGGGAGGAGTCTTGGAGACTTTGCAACAGGGCGACATGGATCAAAAGTGGCGATAATAATACAAAATTTTTCCATAAGGTGGCCAACCACAACTGGAATCAGAAACACATATAGGAAATCATGAATGGAAATGGAGTCTACCTTACTGATCAAGGGGCGATAAAGGCCAAAGCGATTGACTACTTTAAACTATTTTTTGAACCCCAATCAAACACTGATATAAATGATCAAGCCAAGATTGCAAGTCTTTATCCCCGGATGGTTAACGAGGAGGAAGCAGAATTCCTCTGCAACCCTATCACATTGGAGGAATTAATGTTGATGCTCTCAAAATTCAAAAAAGAGAAGAGCACGGTACCAAACGGATGGACAATAAAATTCTTTACTTTCTTTTTTGATCTTGTAGAAGAATACCTTCTTGAGATGGTGGAGGACTCAAGGAAAGGCAACATTTGTGGAGGACTAAACTCTACTTTTCTGGCTCTTATTCTATAGGAAAACAAACTTGTTTCCTTCAATGATTTTCAACCAATCAATCTCATTATGCAGAGACCTGTTATAAGATGATTTCCAAAGTTGTAGAAAATCGGATCAAACCAATTTTGTCGAGATGTCTCAACAATTTGGTTTTCTACATGGCAAAAGGATACAAGATGCTATAGGTTCAGCCCATGAGAGTGTGCAAACTATAAAATATAAAATTAAAGTCTTTGGTGATGAAACTTGACTTGAGGAAAGCCTATGACAGCATAGACCAGGATTACAACTTCCACCTTTGTTGTGTTGTTTAATGGAGCCTTTGTTGTGTTGTTTAATGGAGAGGAGGCAGAATTTTTCAAGAAAGGTGATGCTTCGTCAAGGATGCCCACTATCACCATTATTGTTGATCTTGGTTATGGAAGAGCTCAATCTGATGTTTAAAAATAGCAGCTCCAAGGGTACAATCACAGGTTTAAATGTCTCCAAACTGATAAAGATTGTTCATTTATTGTTTGTAGACGACACTTATTATGACAAAGGCAAATTTTACTGAATGGAGAGAGAGATAATAGACATACTTCCGCTTTTTTGTATGGCCTCCGGGCTTCACATTAATAATTCCAAAACTATAATCCATCATGGGGGTTTATCGAAGACGGAATTAAATCCTTAGGAGATTCTTCCTTTTCCTTTTGTCGAGCTGGCGATGGGTTTCAAGTATCTAGGTTATTACCTAAAGACGAGTGCCACAAAGACTAAAGACTAGTTATGGCTAGTGACAAAACGGAAAAAAATGATGGGTTTCAAGTATCTAGGATATTACCTAAGGACTAGTTATGGCTAGTGACAAAATGGAGAAAAATATTGAGCTATTGAGCTTTGGTGTAATAAACGGCTCTCTAAGTGGCCATTTTATTTTGGTGAAAGCAGTGCTGGAAAGCTAGATTGTTTACGGGATGTCTATAGATTGTTTACTGGATGTCATGGAGGTCATCCCGCGCACAATTCTAAATAAAATTCAAAAGTTGATGTTTGACTTTCTTTGAAGTGGGAACAAGGAAAAGCATCAGTTTCACCTCTGTAGATGGGACACCTTGCCCAAACCTAATGGATAAATCATGTAATTCAACTGTATAAATATATATGTAATTCAACTGTAATAAATTGATTTAGAAGGGATTCCCACAAGCATCAAGCAGCATCCAAAATTTGGAATAGTCTCACAAGTAATTTAAATGTGATTCTCCATTGGTTAAGATGCTGTCCAAGCTCAGGTCATTTAATCTCCATAGGTAGGGATCAGATAATTGGGATGGGAGACAGGTCACTCCTCTCGAATACGCTGTTATCTCAACTAAATGATATAAGAATAACAATCGTGGCACGAGTAAGAGATCCCATCAACACGGACTCATCAACGAAGCTTGGTTAAGCAGTGATTTTTTTGGGTCTAAGATGAAGTCTTGCAACAGAGTGGGAGCAGTATTGCAGGGCGCTTCAAGGCGCAGGCATCACTCTCCGAAATTCAGTGTGGACTAGGGACATTCATCAGGCAATATGACAATAAAGAATCATAAGGTGTTGCAATATGACAATAAAGAATCATAAGATGTTGACTTGGGATAGGCTAAAAAAGTTTGGAAGGGTCCGAGGTCGATTACCTCTGTAAGCGTGATACTGATGACATTGTCCATTTGCTCATCCATTGTACATTCACACTGTACATTCACAATGGCAGTGTGGACTAGTTTATACACTCTCATTTAAAAAGAAAACAAGAAGGCACTACAATCTCATATTGCTTTTCCACTTGGTCAAAGGATAAAACAACTCCAACCGGCCTGGCAGCTGTCACTTGTTGGCACCGATGGATTGAGAGGAAGAAGTCTATTTTTGAGGACTATTTTTGAGGACAGACTTCACATAAAGATTTCTGGGTCATTCTTTGAGCATCCTACGTCCCACAATTATGTCCCTAACAAGGTGTGCACAATTTCACAAAAAAAAATGACTTTTCTTTTGCATGTTTTGATGGTGCGGCCCACAAAGCATATACTATCATAAAGCATATACTATCATAGTTATATGTACTTTCATATATCCACAATTTGGATATATGATAGTAGAGCTATCCCTTTATCAATACTTAGTAGATCAGAGTTAATATAAATTGATAACCAGGTAGTCACTAAATTTGGGATAACCTAGACCTATAATAGTACAGATCTCGATATCAATACTTAATAGATCAAAGTCAATATAGATCCATACAGGTGCATTCCAACTCTCAACGCTTATCAAACCAGAGGTAATATGGATCTATGGATGTATATTTAGTAGATCAGAGCTAATATAAATTGATAACTGGGTAGTCACTAAATTTGGGATACAGATTTTCATCTCAGACTTAATATGGATCTAGAGGTAATATGGATCTATGGACGTATATTTAGTAGATCAGAGCTAATATAAAATGATAACTTGGTAGACACTAAATTTGGGATACAGATTTTTATCTCAAATCAGACTTAATATGGATCTAATGTTTAGTAAATCAGAGCTAATATAAATTGATAGCTAGCGAATGGATCAAAGTCAATACAGATCCATACTAGAACAAGATCATCAACTGATCAAAGAAGGTGCAAAGTAGTTTTAATTGAAAAAATAAATTAATCAAGGTTTATACTTAGAAATTTTATTTAAATACCTGAGAGAAACTCACTTAATAACTGGGTAGTCACTAAATTTGGGATACAGATATTTATCTCAAATCAGACTTAATATGGATCTAATGTTTAGCAAATCAGAGCTAATATAAATTGATAACTAGCAGATGGATCAAAGCCAATATAGATCCATACTAGAACAAGATCATCAACTGATCAAAGAAGGTGCAAAGTAGTTTTATTTAAAAAAATAAATTAGTTAAAGTTTATACTTCAAAATTTTATTTAGATACCTATGAGAATCTCACTGAATAGAGAATAATCAGAACCTGCAATAATACAGATCTCCATCTATCAGTATCTAAAAACTCAGTGAGTCTGAATATATACTAATACAGATTCCAATCTCTCAATCTATGGGTGTATACTATCTATTGAACAGAGAAAATAGATCGCCATCTATTAACACTTATTAAATCAGAGGTAATATGGATATCTGCATATATATCTATACAGAGAACAGAGAACAAAGATCCATCTATAAAACAGAAAACAGAGATCCATGAATCTCCGCGTATATATTTAATACGGATATCTGCGTATATGTCTATCTATAAAACAGAGAAAATAGATCTTCATCTATCATTATTTATTAAATCGGAAGTAATATGGATCTATGCATATATATACCTATCTACTGAACAAAGAAAACACCCAGATGGACAGAGGCTGTTGCAATAGCCGCTTCTATTTGAGGAGTCAAGTTTGCCGAGATCCATGTAAGCAAAGACGAGGGTATTCTTGTCGTCTTGGCCACGGTGGTTCTGAACATCCTAGACGATCATAAACCACCGGGGCCCAGACGACAATAACACTTTCGCTTCAAATTCTTCTTCTTACTCCAGATCAACTGGCAGAGTCTGACAAGAGGAGAGGATGAAATCATCTACACCATTTCGGCAGAGAAAATACCCAAATGGAGATGGACTGCCGGTTCCTCCAGAAACAGTCCAATCCATGTAAATAAACGAAGGCGAAGGTGCTCTTCTCATCTGGGGCACCATGGTTTATGATAAATAAACGAAGAAAGATAAACCATCGTGGCCCAGATGTGAAGATCACCTCCAAAACCTCTTTCTCCCCCCACTTGAAGAACACCGTCGC